>JAQZBX010003290.1:0-19488 GCA_029593785.1 Cabassous unicinctus
TGCTAAGATTAGGGTTAAGTTTAGGTTTAGGTTTAGGGCTATGTTTTGGCGTAGGGTTAGGTTTAGGTTTAGGGATAGGGTTCGTGTTATGTTAAGGTTTAGGGCTAGTTTTAGGGTTAGGGTCAGGGTAAGGTTTCGGGCTAGGGTTTGGGTTATAGTTGGGGCTAGGGTTATGTTTAGGGTTAAGTTTAGGGTTAGGATTTGGGCTAGGTTTAGGGTTAGGTTTAGGATTAGGGTTAGGGTTAGGGTTAGGGTTAGGGTAATGTTTACATTTAGGGCTAGTGTTATGGTTAGGGTTTGCGTTAGCATTAGGTTTAGGGATAGGATTAGGATTAGGTTTGTGGTTAGGTTTAGAGATAGGGTTAAAGTTATGGTTGGGGTTAGGCCTAGGGTTAGGGTTAGGATTCATGCTAGGGCTAGGGTTAGGTTTAGGGTTATGGCTATGTTTAGCCCTAGGGCCAGAGTTACATTAGGTTTAATGTTAGGTTAAGGGTTAGTGTTAGGGTAGGGTTAGGGTTAGGTTTAGTGTTAGGGTAAGGGCTAATGTTAGTGATAGGGATGGGTTAGGTTTAAGGTTAGTGTTAGGTGTAGGGCCAGGGTTAGGTTAGGGATAGGGTTAGAGCTAGGGTTAGGGTTCGGGTTAGGGTTAGAGCTAGGTTTATGTTTTGGGTTAGGGCTATTTTTAGGATTAGTGCTAGTGTTAGTGTTAGGATTAGGTTTAGCGTTAGCATTAGGGCTAAGGTTAGGGTTAGGGTTAGGGTTAGGGATAGGGTTAGGGCTAACTTTAGGGTTAGGGTTAGGGTTAGGGCTAGGGTTAGGATTAGGGTTAGGTTTAGGTTTAGGGTTAAGGTTAGGGATAGGGCTAGAGTTAGGGTGAGGGTTAGGGTTAGAGTTAGTGTTAGGCTTAGGTTTAGGGTTAGGGTTTGTGTAAGGTGTATGGTTAGGATGAGTGTTAGTGTTAGGTTAAATTTTAGGGCTAGGGTAAGGGTTAGCATTAGGGTCAGACCTAGGGTTAGGTAGGGTTAGGGCTAGGGTTAGGGTTATGGTTAGAGTTAGGGTTAGTGTTAGCTCTAGAGTTGGGGTTAAAGTTAGGGTTAAGATTTAGGTTAGGGTTAGAGTTAGGTTTTGTGCAGGTTTATGGTTAGTGTTTGGGTTAGGGTTAGGATTAAATGTAGGGTTCGTTTTAGGGTTAGGTTTAAGGCTGGGTTTAGGGTTAGGTTTAGGGCTAGGGTTAGGGTTAGGTTTAGGTTTTTTGTTTGGGTTAGGGCTAGGTTTATGGCTAGGCCTAGGGCTAGGGCTATGGTTATGGCTCGGCATAATGTTAGGATTAGTGTTAAGGCTAGGTTTAGGGTTAGAGTTAGGGCTAGGTTTAGGGTTAGGGTTAGAATTATTGTTAGGTTTATGGCTCTGCTTAGGTTAGGATTAGGGTTCGATCAAGGGTTAGGGATACTGTTAGGATTTGAGGTAGTGTTTGGGTTAGTGTTAGGGCTAGGTTTAGGCTTAGGTTTAGTTTTAGGGTTAGGGCTGGTTTAGGGTTACGTTTAGGGTTATGGTTGGGGCTAGGGATAGTGTTACGTTTAGGGTTAGGGCTTGGGTTATGTTTAGGGTTCAGGCTAGGGTTTTGGTTAGGGTTAGGGTTAGGGTTAGTGTTAGGTGTAGGGTTAGGTTTAGGTCTAGGTTTTCAGTTAGGTTTAGGGTTATGGTTAGGGTTAGGGATAGGTTTATGTTGAGAGTTAGGGTTTGGTTTAAGGTAAGAGTTATTGTTAGGTTTAGGGCTGGGTTAGGGTTAGGGTTAGGGTTGGGCCTAGGATTAGGGTTAGGATTAGGGCTAGTGTTAGGGTTAGGGTTAGATTTTGTGTTAGGGTTAGGGCCAAGTATAGGGTTAGTGTTAGGTTTAAGGTTAGTTTTAGTGTTGGGTTAGGTTTAGGTTTGGGTTAGGTTTAGGTGTAGGGTTAGGGTTAGGGCTAGGGTTAGGATAAGTGTTAAGATTAGGTTTAGGGTTAGGGATAGGTGTAGTGTTAGGGTTAGGGTTAAGGCTGGGTTTGGGGTAGGGATCGTTTTACGGCTAGTGTTTGGGTTAGGGTTAGGGTTAAGGTTAGGTTAAAGGCTAGGATTAGGGTAAAGGTTAGGATTAGGGATAGCTTTAGGTTTAGGGTTACGGTTAGTGCAAAGTTTAGGGTTAGGGTTAGGGTTAGTGTTAGGTTAAGGGCTAGGGTTTGGGTTAGGTTTAGGGTAAGGGATTGGTTTACGGTTAGGGTTAGATTTATGGTTAGGGTTAGGTTTAGGGTAAGGGTTAGGTTTAGGGTAAGGGTTATATTTAGGGTTAGGTTTAGTGTTAAGTTACGGGCTAGAGTTAGGGATAGGACTTGGTTAGGTTTAGGGCCAGGGTTAGTTTAGGTTTACGGTTAGAGCTGGTTTAGGTTTAGGTTTAGGGTAAGGGCTAGGGATATGGATTAGGGCTAGTTTTAGGGTTAGGGTTAGGATTAGGCTTAGGGTTAAGGCTAGGTTTATGGTTATGGTTATGGTTAGGGTTAGGTTTAGATTTAAATTTACTGTTAGGCTTTGGGTAAGAGTTAGTGTTATGTTTATGGTTAGGGCTATGGTTAGGTTTAGGTCTAGGTTTAGGGTTAGGGTTATGGTCAGGGTTAGGGTTACAGTTTGGGCTTGGGTTAGGGTTAGGTGTAGGGTTAGGTTTAGGGTTATAGTTAGGCTTATTTGTAGAGATAGTTTTAGTGTTAGGAAAAAGTTTAGCATTAGCGTTACGGCTAGGGTTAGCTTTAGGTTTAGGGTAGGATTTAGGGTAAGGGATAGGGTTAGGGTTTGGTTTAGGGCTAGGGTTATGATTAGCGTTTGGGTTTGGGTTAGGGTTAGGTTTAGGGTTAGATTTAGGGTTAGGTTTAAGGTTAGGTTTTCGGTTAGGATTAGGTTTTTAGTTTGGGCTTCCATTACGGTTAGGGTTATTTTTAGTGTTAGGTTTAGGGTTAGGGTAAGGATTTCGTTTAGGGTTAGGGTTAGTTTTAGGGTTAGGGTTAAGGTTAGGGCTAGCATTAGGGATAAGTTTATGGCTAGTGTTAGTGTTAGGGTTAGGTTAAGGGATAGGGTTAGGTCTAAGGTTAGCGTTAGCATTAGGGTTAGGCTAGGGTTAGGGTTAGGGTTAGAGTTTGGGTTAGGGCTAGGGTTAGGGTTACGGTAAAAGCTAAGTTTAGTGTTAGGGTTAGGGATTGTGTTAGGTTTAGGGTTAGTTTTAGGGATATGGTTAGGGCTAAGGTTAGGGTTAGGTTTAAGTTTAGTGTTAGGGATAGCTTTAGGGTTAGGCCCAGGGTTAGATTTAGGGTTAGGGTAAGGCTTAGGATTAGTGTTAGGTTTAAATTTAGGCTTAAGGTTAGGGTAAGGGCTCTTGTTATGGTTACGGTTAGGGTTAGGTTTAGGATTAGGGTTATGGTTAGGATTAGTGTTAGGTTAAGGGTTAGGTTTAGGGTCAGGGATAGGGTTAGGGTTAGGGTTACAGTTAGTGATAGGGATAGGTTAGGGTTTGGGCTAGGGTTAGGTTTAGGGTTAGGGTTAAGGTTAGGTGTAGGGTTAGGTTTTCAGTTATTGCTATGGTTATTGTAAGGTTTAGGGCTAGGTTTAGGTATAGGGTGAGGATAAGGTTTGGGCTGGGGCTAAGGCTGGGTTTAATTTAGGGTTAGGGCTTGGATTTGGTTTGGACAAGGGTTAGAGCAAAAGTTAGGGTTAGGATTAGAGTTAGAGCTAGGGTTAGAATTAGGGTTAGGCCTAGGCTTAGTCTTAGGGTTATGTTTAGGTTTAGGGCTTGGTTTATGGGTAGGTTTAGTGTTAGGACTAGGTTAGGTTTAGGTTTAGGGCTAGGGTTAGAGTTAGGTTTAGGGTTAGGGTTAGAGACAGTTTTAGGTTTAGGGTTAGGGCTAGGTTTCGGGTTAGGTTTAAGGATAGGTTTAGGCTTTGGGTTAGGTTTAGGGTTAGGGCTATGGTTAGGGTTAAGGTTAGTGTTAGGTTTAGGGTTAGGGTTAGGCTTACTGTCAGGGTTAGGGTTTTGGCTAGGGTTAGGTTTAGGTTTATGGTTATGGTTAAGGTTAGGTTTAGGTTTACGGTTAGTTTTAGGGTTAGGTTTAGGTTTAGGGTTAGTGTTAGGGTTAGGGTTACTGTTAGGGTTAGGGATAGGTTTAGGGTTTGGGTTAGGGTTAGGGTTAGGGGAAGTGCTAGGGCTAGGGTTAGGGTTAGGGCTAGCTTTATGGCTAGGACTATTGTTAGTTCTAGTGCTAGATTTATGGTTAGGGTTAGGGATATGGTAAGCGTTAGGGTTCGGTTTAGGTTTAGGGTTAGAGGTAGAATTAGGTTTACGGCCAGGGTAAGGTTACGGTTAGGGTTAGAGCTTGGGATACAGATAGGGTTCAGTTTAGGCCCAGGGTTAGGGTAAAGGTTAGAGTTAGAACTAGGGTTAGTTTTAGGGTTAGGGTTAGGCCTTGTGTTAGGGTTAGGGTTAGGTTTAGGGTTAGATTTTGGGATAATGTTAGGGTAGGGATAGTTTTTGGCCTAGTGTTAGGCCTGGGATAGGGTTAGGGTTAGCATTAGGGTTAGGTTTATGGTTAGGTGTAGTGTTAGGTTTAGGGCTAATTTTAGAGTTAGAGTTAGGATTATTGCTAGGATTAGGTTTAGGGTTAGGGTTAGGGTTAGGGCTAGGTTTAGGGTTTGGTTTTCGGTTAGTTTTAGGGCTGAGGTTAGATTTAGGGTTAGGGTTAGGGTTTCGGTTTGGGCTAGGGTTAGGTTTAGGGTTAGCGTTAGGGTTAGAGCTATGGTTAGGTTTAGTGTTAGGTTAGGGTTATTGCAAGGGTTAAGTTTAGGGTTAGGGCTAAAGTTAGGGTTACGGTTAGGGTTAGGGCTTGGTTTAGGTTTAGGTTTAGGGTTACGGTTAGGGTGAAGTATAGGTTTAGTGTTAGAGATAGGTTTAGGGTTAGGGTTAGGGCTAGGTTTAGAGTTAGGTTTAGGTTTAGGTTTAGGGCTAGGCTTAGGGTTAGGGTTAGGGTTTGGGTTACGGTTTGGGTTAGGGTTAGAGTTAGGGCTAGGTTTACGATAAGGTTTAGGTCTAGTGTTAGTGTTAGGGTTAGATTTAGGGTAAGTGTTAGGGTTAAGTTTAGTGTTAAGGTTAGAGTTAGCGTTATGGTTAGTGTTAGGGTTAATGGTAGGGTTAAGGTGAGGTTAAGTTTAGGGTTAGTGCTTTGTTTAAGGTTAGGGATAGTGTTAGGTTTTGGGCTAGGTGTTGTTTTAGGGTTAGGGTTAGAGTTAGTGTTAGGTTTAGGTTTAGGGTTAGCGCTAGGGTTAGTGCTAGGGCTAGGGTTAGTGCTAGGGCTAGGGTATGGGCTAGGGCTAGATTTTGGTTTAGGGTTACAGCTATGGATTGAGTTAGGGCTAGTCTTAGGGCTAGGGCTAGGACTAGGGCAAGGCATAGTGTAAGGGTTAAGGTAAGGTTTAGTGTTAGGGTTAGGGCTAAGGTTAGGGTTATGGTTAGGTTTAGGGTTAGGGTTATGCCTAGGGCTACGGCAAGGCATAGGTTTAGGGTTAGGGTAAAGTTTAGGGTTATGGTTAGTGCTATGGTTATTGTTAGGACTAAGGCTAGGGCTAGTGCTACGTTTATGGTTAGGGTTAAAGAGAGGGTTAGTGTTAGGGCTGGGTTTAAGTTTAGGGTTAGGGGTAGGGTTAGGTTTATGGCCGGGGTTAGGTCAAGGTTAAGGTTAGAGCTAGAGTTAGGGTTAGGTTTAGGGCTAGGTTTCGGGTTAGGGCTTGTGTTAGGTATAGGGTTAGGATTAGGTTTTGGGTTAAGGCTGAGTTTTGGGATAGGGTTAGCATTAGGGGTGGGGTTAGGGCTGGGTTAGGGTTATGTTTACCTTAGGGTTAGGGTTAGGTTTAGGTGTAGGGTTAGGGTAAGGGTTAGGGCTAAGTTTAGGGTTAGGGCTAGGATTTGGATTATGTTTAGGGATAGGGATAGGGTGAGGGTTATGGTTGGGTTAGGGTTTGGTTTAGAGCTAGGTTTAGGTTTTGGGTTAGGGTTAGTTTTAGGGCTGGGGTTAAGGTTAGGGTTAGGGTTAGGGATACGTTTTGGGCTTGGGTTAGGGTTAAGTTTAGGGTTCGGGTTATAGTTTGTTTTAAGGTTAGTGTTACGGCTAGGGTAATGGTAAGTGTTAGGAATATTGTTAGGGTTAGATTTAGGTTTAGGGTAAGGGTTATGGCTAGGTTTAGTGTTTAGGTTAGGGTTAGCGTAAGGTTTAGGTTTAGGGTTAGTGTTAGGTTTAGGTTAGGTTGAGGGTTAGGGTTAGTGTTAAGGTTAAGTTTAGGGTTAGGGTAAGGGTTAGGGCTAGGGTTAATGTTAGGGTTTGGGTTAAGGTTAGTGTTAGGTTTAGGTTTAAGTTTAGCGCTATGGTTAGGGCTAGGACTATGGCTAGGTCTTGGGCAAGGGCTTGGATTAGGGATAGGTTTAGAGTTAGGTTTAGGGCTATGGTATGCGTTAGGGCTAGTGTTTTGGCCAGGGTAAGTTAAGGGTTTGGGTTAGGGCTAATTTTAGGATTAGTGTTCAAGTTAGGGTTAGGCCTAGGACTGGGGGTAGGGATAGGTTTAGGGTTAGGCTTAGGGTTATGCCTTGAGTTTGCTTTAGGGCTAGTGTTAGTGTTAGGTTTATGTATAGGTTTAGGGTAAGGGTTCTGGTTAAGTTTAGTGTTAAGTTTACGGTTAGTGTTAGGTTTAGGGTTAGGGCTAGTGTTAGTGTTAGGTTTAGGTTTGAGGTTACAGTTAGGGCTAAGTTTAGGCTTAGGGTTAGCGTTAAGGGTGGGTTTAGGGCTGGGTTAGGTTTAGTGTTACCATTAGGATTAGGGTTAGGTTTATGTGTAGGGTTAGGTTTAGGGTTAGGGTTATTGCTAGGTTTAGGATTAGGTTTAGTGTTAGGGCTAGGGTTAGGGTTAGGTTTATGGCTAGGATTAGCATTATGGTAAGGTTTAGGGATAGTGTTAGAGTTAGGATTAAGTTTAGGGTTAGGGTTAGGTTTAGTGTTACGGTTAGGGTTAGCGGTAGTGTTATGTTTAGGTTTAGAGCTGCGGTTAGGCTTATTTTAGGTATATGGTTAGGGCTATAGTTAGGTTTAAGTTCAGGGCTAGGGTTAGGGGTAGGGTTAGGGTTAGGTCTAGGTTTAGGTTCAGGTTTAGGGCTAGGGTTAGGGTTACGTTTGGGGTTCGTGATAGAGATATGTTTATGGTTATTTTTAGGGGTAGGTTTAGGGTTAGGTTTAGGGTTAGGGTTAGGGCTAGGCTTAGGGTCAGGGTGAGGGTTCGGGTTACGGTATGGGTTAGGGTTAGTGTTACAGCTAGTGTTATGGTAAGGATTGGGTCTATTGTTAGTGTTAGGTTGAGTTTTAGGGTAAGGGTTATGGCTAAGTTTAGTGTTAAGTTTAGAGTTAGCGTTAGGTTTAGGGTTAGGGCTAGTGTTAGGGTTAGGGTTAGATTGAGGGTTAGGGTTAGGGCTAGGCTTAGGGTTAGGGTTAGGATTCAGGTTATGGTTTGGGTTAGGGTTAGTGTTATGGCTAGGGTTATGGTAAGGGTTAGTTCTATTTTTAGGGTTAGGTTTAGTTTTAGGGTAAGTGTTATTGCTAAGTTTATTGTTAAGGTTAGGGTTAGTGTTAGGTTTAAGGTTAGGGCTAGTGTTAGGGTTAGGGTTAGGGTTAGGGTTAGGGTTAGGGTTAGGGCTAAGGTTAATATTAGGGTTATGGTTAGGGTAAGGGCTAGGGTTAATGTTAGGGTTTGGGTTAAGGTTAGTGTTAGGTTTAGATTTAGTTTTAATGCTATGGTTAGGGCTAGGGCTAGGGCTTAGGCTTGGGCTAGGGTTTGGGTTAGGGTTAGGTTTAGGGTTAGGGTTAGGGCTATGGTTTGTGTTAGGGCAAGTGTTAGGTCCAGGTTAGGCTTTGGGTTTGGGTTAGTCTAATTTTAGGGTTAGTGTTAGGGTTACGGTTAGGCCTAGGGCTGGGGATAGGGATAGGTTTAGGGTTAGGGTTAGGGTTAGGCTTAGAGTTTGCGTTAGGGCTAGTGTTAGTGTTAGGGTTAGGTTTAGGTTTAGGGTTAGTGTTAGGGCTAGGGTTACAGTTTGGGATAGGATTAGGGTTAGGGCTACGGTTAAGGTAAGATTTAGGGCTAGTGTTAGGTTTAGGGATAGGTTTAGGGTAAGGTTTAGTGCTATGTTTAGGGTTAGGGTTAGGTTCAGAGTTATGGTAAGGCCTAAGGTTAGTGTTAGGGTTAGGGTTAGGGTTAGGTTTAGGTGTAGGCTTAGGGTTAGGGTAAGGGTTAGGGTTACTGTTTGGGTTAAGGTTAGGGTTAGGGTTAGGATTAGGGCTAGGTTAAGGGTTCGGTTTAGGGTCAGGGTTGGGGTTAGGTTTAGGGTTAGGGCAAGGTTAGGGTTAGGGTGAGGGTTAGGGTTAAGTTTAGGGTTAGGTGTAGATTTAGGGTTAGGTTTGGGCTAGTGGTAAGGTTATGGTTAGTGCTAGGGCAAGGTTAAGGGTTAGGTAGAGGGCTAGGATTAGGTTAGGGCTAGGGTTAGGACTAGAGTTAGGATTACGTTAGGGTAGGAGCTGGGTTGGGTTAGGGTTAGGGCTACGGTTAGGCTTAGGTTTAGGTTTAGTGTTTGGGGTAGGGTTAAGTTTAGGGTTAGCGTTAGGGCTAGGTTAATGTTTAGTTTTAGGGCTGTGGAGAGGGTTAGTTTTAGGGTTAGGTTTAGAGATAGGTTTAGGGTTAGGTTTTGGGTTAGGTTTAGGGTTAGGGTTAAGGCTTGGTTTAGGCTTAGGGTTAGGGCTATGGTTAGTGTTACGGTTAGTGTTAGGGATAGTTTTAGGGTTAGGGTTAGAGCTAGTTTTAAGGTTAGGTTTAGGGTTAGGGTTAGAGTTAGATTTAGGGTTAGGGTTAAGGCTAGGTTTAGGGATTGGTTTAGGGTTGTTGTTAGGGCTAGTGTTAGGGTTAGGATAGGGTTATGGTTAACGTTTGGGCTAGGGTTAGTGATATGTTAGGTTTAGGGTTTGGGTTAGTTGTAAGGTTAGGGTTAAGTTTAAGGCTAGTGTTAGGGGCAGGGTTAAGTTTAGGTATATTGTTAGGGTAAGGGTAAGGGCTAGGGTTAGGGTTAGTGTTAGGTTTAGGGCTAGGGTTAGGATTAGGGTTATAGTTAGGCCAAGGTTTAGGTTTAGGTTTAGCATTAGGATTAGGGTTAGGGTTAGGGTTAGGGTTAGGTTTATGGTTAGGGTTAGAGTTAGGATTAGGGTTAAGGTTAGGGCTATGTTTAGGGTTAAGGTTAGGATTAGGGTTAGGGCTAGGTTTAGGATTAGGTTTAGGGATTGTGTTAGGTTTAGGTTTAGGTTTAGGTTGAGGGTTTGGTTTAAGGTTAGGGTTAGCGCTTGTGATAGGGCTAGGACTATGGCTAAGCCCAAGGGCCAGGGCTAGGGATATGGTTAGGGTTAGGGTTAGGTTTATTGTTAGGGTTAGTATTAGGTTTATGGCTAGGACTAAGGCTAGGGCTACTGATAGGTTCATGGTTAGGGTTAGAGATAGGGATAGGGTTAGGGCTGAGTTTAGGTTTAGGGATAGGTGTAGGGTTCTGTTTATGGCCAGGGTTAGGGTTAGGGTAAGGGTTAGAGCCAAGGTTATAGTTAGGGTTAGGGTTAGAGCTAGGGTTAGGTTTAGGGTTAAGGTTAGGGCTAGGTTTATGGCTAGGACTAAGGCTAGATCTACTGATAAGTTTATGTTTAGTGTTAGGGATAGGGTTAGGGTTAGGTCTGGGCTTAGGTTTAGGTTTAGGGGTAGGGTTAGGTTTAGGGCCAGGGTAGGGTTAGGGTTCGTTTTAGGGCCAGGGTTAGGGTTAGGGTAAGGGTTTGAGCCAGGGTTATAGTTAAGGTTAAGGTTAGAGCTAGAGTTAGTGTTAGGGTTAGGGTAAGGCCTAGGTTTATGGCTAGGACTAAGGCTAGATCTACTGATAGGTTTATGTTTAGGGTTAGGGTTAGGGTTAGGGTTAGTCCTGGGCTTAGGTTTAGGGTGAGGTGAAGGGTTAGGTTTAGGGCCAGGGTTATATTAGGGTTTGGGTTAGAGCTAGGGTTAGCGTTAGGGTTCGGTTTAGGGCCAGGGATAGGGTTACGGTAAGGTTTAGAGCCAGGGTTATGGTTAGGGATAGGGTTAGAGCTAGAGTTAGGGTTAGGGTTAGGGCTAGGTTTAGGGTTAGGGTTACTGTTAGGGTTAGAGTTAGGTTTAGATTTAGGGTTAGGGCTAAGGTTAGGGTTACGGTTAGCATTAGGGTAAGGGTTAGGGCTGGGTTAGGGTTAGGGTTAGCATTAGGTTTAGGGTTAGGGATAGGTGTAGGGTAACGTTTAGGGTTAGGGCTAAGTTTAGGTTAGAGTTGGGGTTAGGGCTAGGATTAGGGTTAGGGTTAGGTTTATGGTTAGGTTTATGGTTTTGGTTAGTGTTAGGCCTCGGTTTAGGGTTTGGGTTAGGGTTATGTTTAGGGCTGGGGTTATGTTTAGGGTTAGGGTTAGGTTTAGGGTTAGGGATACCGCTGGGTTAGTGTTAGCATTATGGTTATGGTTGGTTTTACGGATAAGGTTAGGGTTAGGGTTAGGGTTAGGGCTAGCTTTAGGGTTAAGTTTAGGTTTAGGGTTACAGTTAGAACTAGTGTTAGGGCTAAGTTTAGTGTTAGTGTTATGGTTAGGGTTAGGGTGAGGTTTAGGGCTGGTGTTAAGGATAATGTTACAGTTAGGGTTTGGGTTAGGGCTAAGGGAAGGGCTAGGTTTAGGGTTAGGGATAGGGTTAGGTCCAGCTTTAGGGTTAGAGTTAGGGCTAGGGGTAGGTTTAGGTTTCAGGTTAGGGCTAGGTTTATAGTTATGGTTAGACTGAGGTTTAGGATTAGGGTTAGAGTTAGTGTTAGGGGTAAGGTTACTGTTATGCTTAGGGTTAGGGCTTGGGTTAGGGTTAGGGTTAGTGTTAGGGCTAAGGTTAGCGCCAACATTAGGGTTAGGCTAGGGTTAGGGTTAGAGTTAGAGTTAGGGTTAGGGCTAGATTTAGGGTGAGGGTTAGGTTTAGGTTTAGGGTTAAGGCCAGGGTTATTGTTAGGGTTAGGGCTAGCGTTTGGTTAGGGTAAGGTATAGTTTTACAGTTAGGGCTAAGATTAGGGTTAGGATTAGGTTTAGGTTGAGGGTTAGGGTTAGAGTTAGGGCTACGGTTAGGGTTAGGGTTAGGGTTAGGGTTAGGGTTAGGGCTAGTCTTAGGTTTAGGTTTAGGTTTAGGGATATGGATAGGGTTAGAGTTAGTGTTAGGGCCAGGTTTAGGATTAGGTTTAGGGCCATGGTTATGGTTAGGTTTAGTGTTAGGGTTAGAGTTAGTTTTAGGGTTAGGATTAAGGCTAGGTTTAGGTTTAATTTTAGGGTTAGGGTTAGGGTTAGGTTTAGGGTTAAGGTTTGGGGTACGGTTAGGGTTAATGCTGGGTTATGGTAAGGGTTAGGTAGAGGGTTAGATTTAGAGTTAGGTTTAGGGTAAGGTTTAGTGCAAAGGTTATGGTTACGGTTAGGGTTAGGGTTAGGGCTAAGGATAGGATTAAGTTTTATAGTTAGTTTTAGTGTTATTGCTAGTGTTAGTGTAAGTGTTAGGGCTAAGTTTAGGTTTAGGGTGAGGGTTAGGTTTACTGTTAGGCCTAGGTCTAGGTTTAGGGTTAGGGTTTGAGCTACGATTAGGTTTGTGCTAGGGTTAGAGCAACAGTTAGGGTTATGGTTAGGGTTAGGGTTAGAGCTGGGTTAGAGTTAGGGTAGGGCTATAGTTAAGCTTAGGGTTATGTTTAGGGTTAGGGCTAGATTTAGGTTTAGGGCTAGGTTTATGATTAGGTTTAGGGCTAGGTTTAGGCCTAGGGCTAGGTTTAGGGTTAGGGCTATGGTTAGGGTTAGGGTTAGTGTTAGGGATAGGTTTATGGTTAGATTTAGGGCTAGGGATAAGGTTAGATTTAGGGTTAGGGTTATAGATAGTTTTAGGGTTAGTTTTAGGGCTAGGTTTATGGGTTGGTTAGGGTAAGTGTTAGGGCTAGTGTTAGGGTTAGGATTCGGTTTGCAGTTATGGTTTTGGCAAGGGTTAGGGATAGGTTAGGTTTAGGGTTAAAGTTAGGTATAGTGTTAGGGTTAGGTTTAAGGCTAGGTTTAGGTTTAGTGCTAAGATTAGGTGTAGGGTTAGGGTTAGGGTAAAGGCTAGCGTTAGGGATACAGTTAGGGTTATGGCTAGCTTAAGTGTTAGGTTTAGGTTTAGGGTTTGGGCTAGTTTAAGTGTTAGGGTTAGGGTTAGGGCTAGGGTTAGGATTAGGGTTAGGGTTAGGTCTAGGTTTAGGGACACGTTTAGGGTTAGGATTATGGTTAGGGTTAGGTGTAGGGTTAGGGTTAGGTAAGGGCTGGGTTAGGGTTATGTTTAGAGTTAGGGTTAGCGTTAGTCTTAGGGTTAGGATTAGGGCTTGATATAGGGTTAGGTTTAGGGTCAGGGTTCAGCTTAGGGTTAGGGCAAGTTTTAGAGTTAGGTTTAAGGTTAGGTCTGGCTTAATGTTAGTGTTAGGTTTAGGGTTAGGGTTAGGTTTAGGGTTAGGGTTAGTGCTAAGGTTAGGGTTAGGGTTAGGGTTAGGTTTAGTGTTAGGTTTAGGGTTAGGGATAGTGTTAGGTTTAGGTTTAGGGTTAGCGCTATGATTAGGGCTACAGCTAGGGAAAGGGCTTGGTGTAGGTTTAGGGCAAGTGTTAGGTTTAGGGTTGCGTTTAGGCTTAGGGTTAGATCTAAGTTTAGGGTTAAGGTAGGTTTTGTGTTAGGGCTAGTGCTAGGGCAAGAGATAGGGTTAGAGTTAGGGTTTGGTTTAGGGCTAGGGTTTGGTTTAGGGCTAGTGTTTGGGTGAGCATTATATTTAGGGTTAGTGTAAGGCCTTGATTTATGGTTAGGATAAGGGTTAGGATTAGGGCCAGGGCTAGGACTAGGGATAGAGTTAAGGTTAGGGTTAGGGTTAGGGCTATGGTTATAGCTGGAGATAGGTTTGGGTTAGGTTTATAGTTAGGTTTAGGGTTAGGCTTGGGTTAGTTTTAGGGTTAGGATTATGGTTAGGGTTAGTGGTAGTGTTACGGTTATATTTGGGGTTAGGGGTAGGGTTAAGATTAGGGTTAGGGTTAGGGCTTGCATTAGGGTTAGGTTTAGGGTTAGGGTTAGGGCTAGCGTTAGGGTTAGAGTTAGGGTTAAGGCTAGATTTGGGTTATGTTTAGGGTTAGGGGTAGGGTTATTGCTGGGTTAGGGTTAGGGCTAGGTTTAGTGTTAGGTTTAGAGCTAGTGTTAGGTTTAGGTTTATGATTAGGGTTATGGTTAGGGCTAAGTTTAGGTTTAGGTTTAGGTTTAGGTTTAGTGTTAGTGTTAGGGCTATGGTTAGTGTTAGGGTTAAGTTAAGGTCAGGTTTGGGGTTACGTTTAGGGTTAGGGTTAGGGTTATGGCTAGGTTTAGGGTTAGGGTTAGTGCTAAGGTTAGGGTTCGGCATAGGATTAGGCTTAGGGTAAGGTTTAGGGTTAGGGTTAAGGATAGGATTAAGTTTAGGGTTAGGGCTACGGCTAGATTTAGGGTTATGTTTAGGGTTAGGGGTAGGGTTATGGTTAGATTTAGGTTTAGGGTTTGGGCTACGGTTAGGGTTAGGGTTAGGGCTGGGTTAGGCTTAGGGTTAGCATTAGGGTTATGGTTAGGGTTAGGTGTAGGTTTAGGGTTTGCATTAGGGCTAAGTTTAGCGTTAGAGTTAGGGTTAAGGCAAGGTTTAGGGTTAGGGTTAGGGTTAGGTTTAGGGTTAGGTTTAGGGTTATGGTTAGGGTTAGTGTTAGGGTTAGTGCCAGGTTTAGGGTTTGGGATAAGTTTAGGTTTAGGGCTGCGTTTAGGCTTAGGTTTAGAGTTAGTGTTAGGTTTAGGGTTATGGCTGGGTTAGTGTTAGGGTTAAGGTTAGGGTTAGGTTTAGGGCTAGGGTTAGGTTTAGGGTTAGGTTTAGGGCTTGCTTTAGGGTTCGGGTTAGGGTTAGTGCAAGGGTTTGGGTTAGGGTTAGTGTTAGGGTTAGGGGTAGGTTTAGGATTAGGGTTAGGGTTAGGGTTGAGTTTTGGGCTAGGGTTAGGTTTAGGGCTGGGTTATGGTAAGGGCTAGGGCTGGTGTTAGGGTTAGTGTTAGGTTTAGGGTAAGAGTAATTGCAAAAGTTAGGGTTAGTTTTAGGGTTAGGGTTAGGGTTAGGGCTAAATTTAGGGTTAGGTTTTAGAGTTAGATTTAAGGTTATTGCTAGGGTTTGTGTAAGGGTTAGGCCTAGGGTTAGGTTTAGGGATAGGATTAAGTTTAGGGTTAGGGCTACGGCTAGGTTTAGTGTTAGCGTTAAGGCTTGAATATGGTTAGGGCTAGGGTTAGAGCTAGGGTTAGGTTTAGGATTAGGGTTAGAGCTAGGGTTAGGGTTAGGGCTAGGGTTAGGGTTGGGTTTAGCGTTAGGGCTAAGTTTAGGTTTAGGTTTAGGGCTAGGGTTAAGCTTACATTTAGGGTTAGGTTTAGCAATAGGTATAGGGTTAGGGTTAGTGCTAGTTTTCGCATTAGTGTTTGGCCTAGGATTAGGCTTAGGATTAGGTTTAGGGTTAGGTCTATGGTTAGGGTTAGTGTTAGTGTTAGGGATAGGTTTAGGTTTAGTTTTAGGTTTAGGGCTAGGGTTAGGGTTAGGTTTAGGGTTAGGGTTAGAGTTAGTTTTAGGGTTAGGGTTAGGGCTAGTTTTAGGGTTTGGTTTTATGGTTAGGTTTAGGGCTAGTTTTAGGGTTAGGGTTAGGGATATGGTTACAGTTTCAGCTTGGTATAGGGATACTTTAGGTTTAGGGTTATGCTTAGGTGTACTGCTGGGTTTAGGTTTAAGACTAGGGTTAGGTTTAGGGTTAAGTTTAGGTTTAGGGTTAGGGTTAGGGTAAGTGGTAGTGTTAGGGTTATGGTTAGGTTTAGGTCTAGCTTAAGGGTTAAGTTTAGGCTTAGGGTAAGGGCAAGTGTTAGGGTTAGGGTTAAGGTTGGGCTAGGGTTAGGATTAGGTTTAGGGTTAGGGCTATGTTTAGTGTTAGGTTTAGGATTAGGGATAGGTTTAGGTTTAGGGTTAGGGCTAGGGTTAGTGTTAGGGTTAGGGCTTTTTTTAGGATTACGGTTAGGTTTAGGTTTAGGGTTTTGTTTAAGGTTACGGTTATTGCTAGTGTTAGGGCTAGGTCTAGGGCAATGTCTAGGGCCAGGGCTAGTGATAGGGTTAGGGTTAGGGTTAGATTTAGGGTTAACAATAGGGCTAGGGTTATGGCTAGGTCTAAGTCTAGGGCTAGTGCTAGGTTTATGGTTAGAGTTAGGGATAGGGTTAAGGTTATGGCTGGGTTTAGGTTTAGGGTTTGTTGCAGTGTTAGTTTTAAAAGTAGGGTTTGGTTTAGGTTCAGGGTTAGGTTAGGGTTAGGGTTAGAGCTGGCCTATGGTTAGGGTCTGGTTTAGGGCCAGGGTTAGAGAAAGGGTTAGGGTTAGAGCTAGGGTTAGGGTTAGGGTTATGGTTACAGCAAGAGTTAGGTTTAGGTTTAGGGCTAGGTTTAGTGTTAGGGCTAGAGTTATGGTTATGGTTAGGTTTAGGTTTAGGGTTAGGGCTATGTATAGGGTTAGGGTTAGCTTTAGGGTTAGGGTTAGTGCTCAGTTAAGGTTAGGTTTAGCATTAGGGTTTGGGTTAGGGTTAGGCGTAAGGTTAAGTTTACTGTTGGGGCTAAGTTTAGCATTTGACTAAGGGTTAGGGCTAGGATTAGAGTTAGGTTTAGGGTTAAGTATAGGGTTTTGTTTTGGGTTAGGGTTAGGATTAGGGTTAGGTTTAGGGTTGGGGTCAGGGTTAGGTTTAGGGTTGGGGTTAGGGTTAGGGTTAGGGTTAGGTTTAGTTTTAGGTTTAGAGTTATGGCTGGGTTAGTGTTACAGTTAGGGTTAGGGTTAGATTTATGGCTAGGGTTCATTTTAGGGTGAGTGATAGGGCTTGCTTTAGGTTTCGGGTTAGGTTTAGAACAAGGTTTCGGGTTAGGTTAACGGCTAGTGTTCATGCTAAGTTTAGACTTAGGTTTAGAGTTAGTGTTAGGGCTAATGTTAAGGCTAATGTTAGGGTTAGGTTTAGAGTTAGGGCTAAGGTTAGGTATAGGGATAACTTAAGGGTTTGGTTTAGGTCCAGCTTTAGTGTTAGTGCTAGGTTTAGGTCTAGGTTTAGGGTTAGGGTTAGGGCTTGGTTTATAGTTAGTGTTAGTTTTAGGTTTATGTTTAGGGTTATGGTTAGGGTTAGCTGTAGGTTTACGGTTATGGTTTGGGTTAGGGCTTGGGTCAGTGTTAGGGTTAGGGTTAGGATTAGTGCTAGCATTAGGGATAGGTTTAGGGCTACTGTTAGGGGTAGGGTTAGGTTTAGGGATAGTGTTAGTGCTAAGGTTAGCGTTAACATTAGGGTAAGGCTAGGATTACGGTGATGGTTAGGGTTAGGGTTAGGTCTAGATTTAGGGCAAGGGTTAGGGTTAGGATTAGGGTTATAGCTAAGTATAGGGTTAGAGTTAGGGTTAGGGCTACGATTAGGGTTAGGTTTAGGGATAGGGTTATGGTTAGGGTTAGGGTTAGGTTTAGGGCTAGGTTTAGTGTTTGGGTTAGGGTTAGGTTTAGGGTTGGGGTTTGGGTTAGGGTTAGGTTAAGTGTTAGTGTTTGGGTTAGGGTTACGGCTGAGTTATTGTTAGGGTTAGGGTTTGGATTGGTTTTGGGCTAGGGTTAGGTTTGGGGTTAGGGTCAGGGTTAGGGTTAGGTTGAGGGCTAGGTTAGGTTTAGGGTTAAGGTTAGGGCTAGCTTAAATGTTAGAGGTAAGTTTACTTTTAAGGTTAGGGTTAGGTTTAGGGTTTGGGTTAGTGCCAAGGGTAGTGTTTGGGCTAGGGTAAGTTTTAGGGTTCGTGTAAGGGTTAGGGTACGGGTTAGTGTTAGGTTTAGGTTTAGGGTTAATGCTAGGGTTAGGGCTAGTGCTAGGGCTTGGGCTAGGGCAAGGGCTTGGGTTAGGGTTAGGGCAAGTGTTAGGGTTAGGTTTACTTTTGGGGTTAGGGTTAGGGCTAAGTTTAGGGTTAAGTTTTGATTTAGGGTTAGGGGTAGGGCTAGGCCAAGAGATAGGGTTAGAGTAAGTGTTAGGTTTAGGGCTAGGGTTGATTTTAGAGCTAGTGTTAGGGTGAGTGTTAGGTTTAGGTTAAGGGTTAGGCATAGGGTTAGGGTTAGGTTTAGGGTTAGGGTTTGTTGTGGGGCTAGGGCTAAGGATAGGGTTAGGGTTATGGTTAGGGTTAGAGCTGGATTTAGGGTTAGGTTTATGGATAGAGCCAGGTTTAAGGTTAGGGCTATGGATAGGGTTAGAGTTACTGCTCAGGCCAGGTTTAGCGTTAGGGTTTGGGCTAGGGTTATGGGTAGGTTTAGTTTTAGGGTTAAAGTTAAGTTTAGGGTTAGTGTTAGGTTTAGGGCTGGTGTTAAGGTTAGTGTTAGGTTAAGGGATAGGTTTAGGGTTGAGTTTTGGGCTAGGGTTAGGTTTAGGGCTAAGGATAGGGTTAGGTTTTAGAGTTAGGTTAAGGATTAGTGTAGTGTTAGTGTAAGGGTTAGGGCAAGATTTAGATTTAGGGTGAGGGTTAGGTTTAGCGTTAGGGGTAGGGCTATGTTTAGGGTTAGGGTTAAGGCTAGGATTCGGTTTGGGCTAGGGTTAGAGCAGGAGTTAGGGTTAGGGTTAGGGTTAGAGCTGGGGTTAGATTTAGGTTTAGCGCTAGGTTTAGGCTTAGGTTTAGGTTTATCATTTGGGCTAGTTTTAGGGTTAGGGTTAGCATTATGGCTAGGTTTATGTTTAGGTTTAGCGATAGGGTTAGGGTTATGTTAAGGGTTAGGGTTAGAGATAGGTTTAGGTTTAGGGTTAGGGCTAGGTTTAGGGTTAGGTTTAGGGCTAGGTTTAGGCTTAGGGTTAGGTTTAGGGTTAGGGCTATTTTTAGGGTTAGGCTTAGTGTTAGGGATACGTTTAAGGTTATGGTTTGGGCTAGGGTTAACGTTAGGTTTAGGGTTAGGGTTAGAGTTAGTTTTAGGGTTAGGGTTAGTGCTAGGTTTAGGGGTTGGTTTAGGGTTAGGAATAGGGCTAGTGTTAGGGTTAGGGTTAGGTTTACGGTTACGGTTTGGGCTAGGGTTAAGGATAGGTTAGGTTTAGGGTTAGAGTTAGGTGTAGTGTTAGGGTTAGGTTTAAGGCTAGGATTAGGGTTAGCTTTAAGGTTAGGTGTAGTGTTAGGGTTAGGGTAAGGGCTGGGGTTAGCATTACAGTTACTGTTAGGGCTAGCTTAAGTGTTAGGTTTAGGGTTAGGGTTAGGGTTAGAGCTAGTGTTAGGTTTAGGGTTATGGTTAGGGCTAGGGTTAGGACTGGGGTTAGGGTTAGGGTTAGTTTTAGGGATAGGTTTATGGTTAGGATTAGGGTTAAGTTTAGGACTGGGTTAGGGCTAGGGTTAGGTTTAGAGTTAGGGCTTGTGTTTGGGTTAGGGTTAGGTTTAGTTTTAAGGATAGGTTTAAGGTTAGGTTTAGTGCTAGTGTTACAGCTAGTACTAGTGCTAGTGCCAGGGCCAGGGCAAGGGATAGGTTTAGGGTTAGGATTAGGTTTAGCATTAGGATTAGGGCAAAAGTTATGGCTAGGACTAAGGCTAGGGCTACTGCCAGGTTTACGGTTAGGGTAAGGGATAGGGTTAAGTTTGGTGCTGGTTTTAGGTTTAGGGTTAGGGATAGGATTAGATTTAGGGCTACGGTTAGGTTACGGTTAGAGTTAGAACAGGGGTTAGGTTTAGGGTTCCGTTTAGGCCCAGGGTTTGTGTTATGGTTAGGGTTAGAGCTAAAGTTAGGGCTAGGGTTAGTGTTAGAGCTAGAGTTAGTTTTAGGGTTAGGGCTAGGTTTAGGGTTAGGCCTAGTGTTAGAGTTATGTTTAGGTTTAGGTTTAGGGTTAGGGCTAAGTTTAGGGTTAGGGTTAGGGTTAGGGTTAGTTCAAGTTTAGTGCTAGGGTTAGGTTTAGTGTTAGGTTTAGGGCTAGGTTTAGGTTTAGGTTTAGGGTTAGGGCTAGCTTTAGGTTTAGGGTTAGGGTTAGGGCTAGGGTTAGGGTTAGGGTTAGGGCTAGTGTTAGGGCTAATGTTAGGGTTTGGGTGAGGGGTATGGCTAGGGTTAGGCCTAGGTAAAGTGTTAGGGTTGCGGTTAAATTTAGGACTAATGTTAAGGTCACGGTTAGGGTTAGGTTTAGGGTTAGGTGTAGTGTTAGGGTTAGTTTTAAGGCTAGGGTTTGGGTTAGGTTTAAGGTTAGGGATGCATTTAGGCTTAGGGTCAGGTTTACATTTAGGGTTATGTTTAGAGCTAGGTTTAGGGTAAGGTTTACGGTTACTATTAGGGTTAGGGT
>JAQZBX010003290.1:19588-66546 GCA_029593785.1 Cabassous unicinctus
TAGGGTTAGGGTTAGGGTTAGGGTTATGGTTAGGGTTAGGGTTAGGGTATGGTTTAGGGTTAGGGTTAGGTTTATGGTTATGGTTAGGGTTTGCATTAGGTGTAGGGTTAGGATTAGGGTTAGGGTTAGGGTTAAGGTTAGGTCTAGGGTTAGGTTTAGTGCTGTGTATGAGTTAGGGTTAGGTTTAGGTTAAGGGTTTGAACTAATGTTAGGGTTAGGTTTAGGGTTTGGCTTAGGGTTAAGGCAAGGTTTAGGGTTAGGGTTAGGGCTAGGTTTAGTGTAAGGTTAGTTGTAGTGTTAGGGTTAGGTTTAGAGCTAGGGAAAGGTTTAGGGTTAGGGTTAGGGATAACTTTAGGGTTGCAGTTAGGTTTAGGGCTTGGTTAAGGGTTAGGGTTCGGGTTAGGGTTAGGGTTAGTGCAAAGGTTAGAGTTAGGGTTTTAGGGTTGAGGTTAGGGTTAGCACTAGGGTTTGTGTTAGGGTTAAGTTTAGGGTTAGGTTTATGGTTAGGTTTAGGATGAGGTTTAATTTAGGGTTAGTGCTAGGGTTATGTTTAGGTTTATGGTTAGGATTAAGGTTAGTCTTAGCACCAGGTTCAGGCCTGGGGCAAGGGCTAGGGCTAGGGCAAGGGCTTGGGTTAGGGTTAGCGCAAGTGTTAGGGTTTGGGTTAGGCTTAGGGTTAGGTTTAGGGCTAAGGTTATGGTAAGGATTAAGGCTTGTATTAGGATTAGTGTTAGGTTTAAGTTTAGGTTTAGGTCCAGGTTTAGGTTAGGTTTAAGGTTAGAGCTAGGGTTAGTGTTAGGGTTCGGTTTAGGGCCAGGGTTAGTATTAGGTTTAGGGTTCGAGATAGGGTTAGGTTTAGGCCTAGGGTTAGAGCCTGAGTTAGGTTTAGGTTTAGGGTAGGTTTTCGGGGAGGGCTTGTGTTAGGGTTAGGGATAGCATTAGGGTTAGGGTTAGGGTTAGGTTTTGGGTTAGGGTTAGGGCTAAGGTTTGGGTTAGGGTTAGCATTAGGGTTAGGGTTTGGGCTGGTTTAGGGTTAGGGTTAGCATTATGGTTAGTGTTTGGTTTAAGTGTAGGGTTAGTGTTTGGGATAGGGTTAAATTTAAGGTTAGAGTTAGGGTTAGGCATAGGGTTAGGGTTAGCATTAGAGTTAGGGTTAAGGTTAGGGTTATGGTTAAGTTTAGGGTGAGGGTTAGGACTAGGTTTAGGGTTTGGGGTAGTGTTAGGTTTAGGGCTGGTTTTAGGGCTTGGAATAGGGTTACAGTTACAGTTTGGGCTAGTGTTAGGTTTAGGGCTGGGTTTATGGTAAGGTTTAGCGCTAGTGTTAGGGTTAATGTTAGGTTTAAGGTAAGCTTTAGTGCAGTTTAGTGTTAGGGTTAGGGATAGGTCTAATTTTGGGTTCGGGTTATGGTTAGGGTAAGGGATATTGCTCAGGATAGTGTTCAGATTTGGGCTGGGTTAGGGTTACAGTTAGGGTTAGGGTTATACCTAGGGCTAGATTTAGGTTTAGGGTTAGGTCTAGGGTTAGATTAGGGCTAGGGTTTGATCTAGAGATAGGTGTAGGGGTAGGTTTAGAGCTAGGGTTAAATTTAGGGTTAGGGTTAGGGTTAGGCTTAGGGTTAGGTTTAGTGTTGGGGCTAGTTTTAGGGTTAGGTTTAGGGTTAGTGTTAAAGATAGGTTTAGGGTTAGGTTATGGGCTATGTTTAGAGTTAGCGTTAGGGTTAGGTTTAGGGTTATGTTTAGCTTAGGGATAGGGTTAGGGTTAGGGTAATGGTTAGGGCTAGGTTTAGAGTTTGGATTAGGGTTAGGTTTAGGGCTGGGGTTAGTGATAGGGTTAGGGTTAGGGTTACAGTTTGGGCTATGGTTATGGTAAGGTTTATGTTTAGAACTACGGTTAGGTTTAGTGTTAAGGCTAGGGTTAGGTTTAGCGTTAGGTTTAGGGTTAGGGTTAGGGTTAGGGCTAGGTTTAGGTTTAGAGTGAGGGTTAGGGTTAGGTTTAGGGTTAGTTTTAAAGATAGGTTTTGGGTTAGGTTTGGGGCTAGGTTTAGGGTTAGGGTTAGATTTAGGGTTAGGGCTAGGCTTACGGTTAGGGTTAGGTTTAGTGTTAAAGTTAGGTCTAGTGTTAGTGTTAGGCTTAGGGTTATGGTTACGGTTTGGTCTTGAGTTAAGGATAAATTAGTTTTAGGTTTAGGGTTAGGTGTAGTGTTAGGGTTAAGTTTAAGGCTAGGGTTAGGGTTAGGGTTAAAGTCAGGTGTAGGTTTAGGGTTAGGGAAAGGCTAGGGTTAGAGTTATGATTAGGATTAGGGCTTGCTTAAGGGTTAGGTTTAGGGTTAGGTTTAGTGCAAGTGTTAGGGTTATGGTTAGGGTTAGAGCTAGGTATATGTTTAGGGTTAGGTTTAGGATTAGGGTTAGGATTATTGTTAACGTTAGGGCCAGGGTTATGTTTACGGTGAGGGCTTATGTTAGGGTTAAGGTTATGTTTAGGTTTAGGGTTAGGTTTAAGGTTAGGGTTAGTGCTAGTGTTAGGGCTACAAATAGGGCTAGGGCTAGGGCAGGGCTAGGGATAGGGTTAAGGTTAGGGTTAGGTTTAGGGTTAGGGTTAGGGTTGGGTTATGACTAGGACTAAAACTAGGACTAGTGCTGGGTTTATGGTTAGGGTTAGCATAGGTTTAGTGTCAGGGCTGGGTTAAGGTTTAGGAATGGTTTAGGGTTAGGTTAGTGTTATGGCTAGGGTTAGGATTAGGGTTAAGGTTACAGGTAGCATAAGTGTTAGGGTTAGGGTTAGGGTTAGGTATAGGGTTTGGGGTTAGTGGTAAGTTTAGTGGTTGGGTTATGGTTATGGTTAGGGCTCGGGTTAGTGTTAGGTTTAAGGTTAGGTCTAGTGTTAGGTTTAGGTTTAGGTTAAGGGTTAGCGCTAGGGTTAGGGCTAGGGAAGGGCTAAGGCTTGGGCAAGGGCTTGGGTTAGGGTTTTGCCAAGTGTTAGGTTTAGTGTTATGTTTAGGGTTAGGGTTAGGGCGAAGGTTAGGTTTAGGTTTAGGGTTAGGTTTAGGGCTAGGGCTAGGCCTAGAGATACGGTTAGCGATAGGGTTAGGGTTAGGGCTAGGGTTAGAGCTGGAGTTAGTGTTAGGGTTAGGCTTAGAGCCAGGTTTAGGGTTAGGTTTAGGGTTAGAGCAAGTCTTAGGTTTAGGTTTAGGGACATGGATAGGGTTACAGGTAGTGTTAGGCCAGGTTTAGGGTTAGGGTTAGGGATAGTGCCATGGTTAAGTTTAGGTTTAGTGTTAGGGTTCGAGTTAGGTTTAGGGTTAGGGTTAGGACTAGGTTTAGGTTTAGGTTTAGGGTTAGGGGTAGGGGTAGGGTTAGGGTTAAATTTTGGGCTAAGTTTAGGGTTAGGGCTGGGTTATGGTAGGGCTTAGGAATAGTGTTAGGTTTAGGGTTAGGTTTAGGTTAAGGTTTAGTGCAAATGTTACGGTTAGGGTTAGGGATAGGGTTAAGCTTAGGGCTAAGGATAGGGTTAGGGTTAGGGTTTGGGTTAGGGTTAGTGTTAGGGGTAGGGGTAGGTTTAGGTTTAGGGTTAGTGTTAGGATTGAATTTTGGGCTAGGGTTAGGTTTAAGGCTGTGTTATGGTAAGGGTTAGGGCTAGTGTTAGGGTTAAGGTTAGGTTTAGGGTAAGGTTTAGTGCAAAGTAAATGGTTAGGGTTAGCGTTAGGGCTAAGTATCAGGTTAGGTTTTAGAGTTAGGTTTAGGGTTATTGCTAGGGTTCATGTAAAGTTGAGGGCTACAGTTAGTTTTAGGGTTAGTGTTAGGGTTAGGGCTAGCTTTAGGGTTAGGGTTAGGCCTAGGTTTAGGTTAGGGCTAGTGTTAGAGCAAGAGTTAAGGTAAGGGTTAGGGTTAGAGCTAGGGTTAGGGTTAGGGTGAGATCTAGGGTTAGGCTTAGGGTTAGGTTTAGGGTTAGGGTAGGGTTAGGGTAAGGGTTAGCGTTAAGGCTAGGTTTAGGTTTAGGTTCAGGGCTAGGGTTAGAATTAGGTTTAGGGTTAGGTTTAGAGATAGGTTTAGGTTTAGGGTTAGGGCTAGGTTTAGAGTTACGGTTAGGGCTACGTTTAGTCTTAGGGTTAGGTTTAGGGTTAGGGATATGCTTAGGGTTAGGTTTAGGGTTAGTGTTATGGATAGTTTTAGGGTTAGGGATAGTCCTAGGGTTAGGGTTAGGTTTAGGTTTAGGGTTAGATTTAGTTTTAGGGTTAGGGATAAGGCTAGGTTTAGGGTTTCATTTAGGGTTAGTGTTAGGGCTTGTTTTAGGATTAGGGTTAGTGTTACGGTTATGGTTTGGGCTAAGGTTAGGGATACATTAGGTTTAGGGCTTGAGTTAGGTGTAGTGTTATGGTTAGTTTTAAGGCTAGGGTTAGGTTTAGGGTTAAGGTTAGGTTCAGGGTTTGGGTTAGGGTAAGGGCTAGGGTTAGGCTTATGCTTAGGGTTAGGGCCAGCTTAAGGGTTACATTTAGAGTTAGGGTTAGGGCAAGTGTTATGGTTAGGGTTATTGTAAGGGCTAGGGTTAGGGTTAGACCTAGGGTTAGTGTTAGGTTCAGGGTTAGGGTTATTGTTAGGTTTAGGTTTAGGGTTAGCACGAGGGTTAGTGCTAGGGCAAGTGCTAGGGCTAGGGCAAATGCTTGGGATAGGGTTAGGGCAAGTGTTAGGGTGAGGGTTATATTTAGGTTTAGGTTTAAGGCAAAGTTTAGGGTTAGCTTTAGGGTTAGGTTTAGGGCTAGGTCTAGGCCTAGAGATACGGTTAGGGTTAGGGTTAGGGTAAGCGCTATGGTTAAAGCTGGAGTTAGGTTTAGGGTTAGGGTTAGAGCCAGGTTTAGGGTTAGGGTTAGGGTTAGTGCTAGGCTTAGCTTTAGGTTTAGGTTTAGGGCTATGGATAGGGTTAGATTTGTATTAGGGCAAGGTTTAGGGTTAGAGTTAAGGTCCTGGTTAAGTTTAGATTTAATGTTAGGGTTTGAGTAAGGTTCAGGGTTAGGGTTAGGCCTGGTTTATGGTTAGGGTTTAGGACTAGGGCTAGTGCCAAGGTCAGGGATTGGGATAGGGTTACGGAAAATTTAGGTTTAGGGTTATTGCTAGTGTCACTGTAAGGATTAGGGCTAGGTTTATGTTTAGGTTGATGGTTAGGTTTAGGGTTAGGGATTACTCTAGGTTTAGAGTTAGGGTTAGGGCTAGGATTAGGTTTTGGCTAGTGTTAGAGCAAGAGTTAGGTTTAGAGTTAGGGTTAGAGCTAGGGTTAGTGTTAGGGTTAGGGCTAGGGCTAGGGTTATGCTTAGGGTTAGGTTTGGGGTTAGGGCTAGGGTTAGGGTTAGGGTTAGCGTTAGGGCTAGGTTTAGGTTTAGGTTTAGGGCTAGGGTTAGGGTTAGGTTTAGCGTTAGGGATAGAGATAGGTATAGGTTTAGGTTTAGGGTTAGGGCTACGTTTAGAGTTAGGTTTTGGGCTAGGTTTAGGCTTAGGGTTATGTTTACTTTTATGGCTATGGTTAGGTTAAGGGTTAGTGTTAGGGTTAGGGTTAGGTTTACGGTTACCATTAGGGCTAGGTTTAAGGAAAGGTTAGGGTTAGGGTTAGGTTTAGGTAAAGTGTTACGGTTAGGTTTAAGTCTTGGGCTAGGGTGAGGGTTAAGGTTAAGTGTAGGGTTAGGTTTAGGGTAAGGGCTAGAGTTAGGGTTACAGTTAGGTTTAGGGCTAGATTAAGGGTTAGGTTTAGGTTTAGGGTTAGGGTTAGTGTTAGGATTAGGGCTAGGTTTAGAATTAGGGTTAGGGTTAATGCTAGTTTTAGCAATGGGTTTAGGGTTAGGATTAGGGTCAAGGTTAGTGTTAGGTTTAAGGCTAAGTTTAGGGTTAGGGTTACGGTTAGCGTTAGCTTAAGGGTTAGGTTTAGGGTTAGGGGTAGGTGTAGGGTTATGGTTAGGGTTAGGGCTAGTGTTAGGGCTAAGGTTAGGGTTAGGGTTAGGGTTAGGTTTAGTGTTAGTTCTAGAGTTAGTTTATTGTTAGGTTTAGGGTTAGGGTTACAGCTAGGTTTAGGGTTAGGTTAAGGGTTAGGGCTAGCTTTATGGTTAGGGTTATGGTTAGGGCTGGGTTAAGGTTAGGTTTAGGGCTAGTGTAAGGGCTAATGTTAGGTTTAGGGTTAGGGTTATGCCTAGGGTTAGATCTAGGGTTAAGGTTAGGTTTAGTGTTAAGGTTAGATTTAGGACTATGTTTAGGGGTAGTTTAGTGTTAGAATTAGGTTTAAGGCTAGTGTTAAGGTTTGGTTTATGGTTAGCGCTGGGTTTAGGCTTAGGGTTAGGGTTACGGTTAGGGTTAGGGTTAGGGTTAGGGTTATGGTCAGGGTTAGGTTTACGATCAGGGCTAGGGTTAGGATTGGGCTATGGTTAGGGTAAGATTTAGGGCTAGTGTCAGTTTTAGGGTTAGGTTTAGGGATAGGTTTAGGGCAAAGGTTAAGCTTAGGATTAGTCTTAGGTTTAGAGTTAGGACTAGGGTTAGGTCTAGGACTAGGGCTATGGCTAGGGTTAGATCTAAGTTTAGTCTTAGGCTTAGGGATAGATTTAGGAATAGGGTTATGGGTAGGTTTACGGCTAGGGTTAGGGTTAGGGTTAGGATTAATGTTAGGTTTATTGTTAGGGTTAGGGTTATGGTTAGGTTTAGGGTTTGGGTTAGGTTTAGGGTTAGGGTTAGGATTAGGGTTAGGGTTATGTTTAGGGGTTTGTAATGGTTACGGTTATGTTTAGGTTTAGGGTTAGGGCTAAGTTTAGGGTTAGGGTTAGTGTTAGGGTTAACGCTAGGTGTAGGGTTAGTGTTAGGTTTATGGTAAGGTTAAGGATAGTTGTAGTGTTATGGTTAGGGTTAGAGCTAGGATAAGGTTTAGGTTTAGGGTTAGGTCTAGCTTTAGGGTTAGGGTTTGTGTTAGGGCTAGTGTTAGGGGTAAGATTAGGGCCAGGTTCATGGTTTGGGTTGGGGTTACGTCTAGGTTGACAGACAGTGTTAGGTTTAGTGTTAGGGCTAGGGTTAGGGTTAGGATTAGGGTTATGTCCAGCTTTAGGGTTAGGGTTAGGGCTAGGTTTAGTTTAGTGTTAGGGCTAATTTTATAGTTAGTGTTTGGGTTAGGTTTAGGGTTAGTGTTATGGTTAGGGTTAGTGGTAGGGTTACAGTTATGGTTACGGTTAGGTGTACAGTTAGGGTTAGGGCTTGGGTTGGGGTTAGGTTTAGGGTTAGAGTTACGGCCAGGGTTAGGGTTGTATTAAGGGCTAGTGTTAGAGTTAGTGTTAGGTTTAGGGATAGGGTTAGGGCTGAGGTTAGCGTTGGGGTTAGGGTTAGGATAGTGTTAAGGTTAGCATTAGGGTTAGGGTTATCACTAGGGTTAAGGTTAGGGTTAGGAATAGGGTTAGGGCTAGATTTAGGCTTAGGGTTAGTGTTACGGCTAGGGTTAGGGTTAGGGATATGTTAGGGTTAGGGTTAGGGCTGGGGTTAGTGATAGGTTTCGGGCTAGTGTTACATTTAGTGTTTGTTTTAGGGTTAGGGTTAGGTCTTAAGTTAGGTTTAGGCTTAGGGTTAGTGTTATGGTTAGGTTTAGGGTTAGGGTTAGTGTTAAGTTTAGGGTTAGGTTTGGGGTTAGTGTTAGGGTTAGGGTTAGGTTTAGGGCTAGGTTTAGTTTTTGGGTTAGGGTTAGGGTTAGGGCTGGGTTTAGGGTTATGATTATGTTTAGGGTTTGGGTTAGGGCTAAGGTTAGTTTTAGGGTTAGCCTTGTGTTAGTGTTAGGGTTAGGTTTACATTTAGGGTTATGTTTAAGTTTAGGGTTTGTGCTAGTGTTAGGGCTTTGTCTAGGTCTAGGGCTAGGGCAAGCGCTAGAGATAGGTTGTGGATTAGTTTTAGGTTTAGGGTTAGGGTTAGGGCTAGGGTTATGGATAGGACTAAGGTTAGTGCCAGGGCTAGGTTTATGGTTAGGCATAGGGATATTGTTAGGGTTACGGCTGGGTTTAGGTTTAGGGTTAGGTGTAGGGTTAGGTTTAGGGCCAGCATTAGGTTAGGGTTAGGGTAAGAGCTGGGATAAGTTTAGGGTATGGTTTAGGGCCAGGGCAGGGTTGGGTTTAAGGTTAGAGCTAGGATTAGGGTTAGGATTTTGGTTAGAGCTAGAGTTAGGTTTAGGGTTAGGGCTTGGTTTAGGGTTAGGGATTGTGTTAGGTTATTGTTAGGTTTAGCTTTAGGGTTAGGGCTAAGGTTAGGGTTAGGGTTAGCATTAGGGTTAGCGTTAGTGTTAGGTGTAGGGTTAGGTTTAGTGTTAATGATAGGTTTAGGGTTAGGTGTAGTGTTTGGTTTAGGTTAAATGTTATGCCTAAGGTTAGGTTTAGGGTTAGGGTTAGGGTTAGGGCTTAGGCTAGTGCTATGGATAGGTTTAGGGTTAGGGTAAGTATTAGGGCCAGGATTTTGGTTAGAACTAGTGTTAGGGTTAGGGTTAGGTTTAGGATTAGGGTTATGGCTAGGGTTACGGTTAGGTTTAGGGTATGGGTTAGGGCTAGGTCTTGGGCTAGGTTTAGGTTTAGTGTTAAGGTTAGGCCTATGGTTAGAGCTTAAAGTAGGGTTAGGGTTAGAGTTTGTTTTAGGTTT
The DNA here is from genome assembly GCA_029593785.1 of Cabassous unicinctus. Classification (NCBI taxonomy): domain Eukaryota; kingdom Metazoa; phylum Chordata; class Mammalia; order Cingulata; family Chlamyphoridae; genus Cabassous; species Cabassous unicinctus. The sequence goes on from JAQZBX010003290.1 coordinate 28,220, forward strand.
AGGTTTAGGGCTAGGTTTATGGTTTGTGTTAGGGTTAGGTTAAGGGCTAGGGTTAGGGTTAATTTTAGGGTTAGGGTTATGGTTTGGGCTAGGGTAAGTGTTAGCGCTACGGTTATGATAAGGTTTAGGGCTAGTGTTAGGGTTAGGGTTAGGTTTAGGGTTAGGGTTAGATTTAGCTCCAGGGTTAATTTAGGGTTAAGTTTAGAGCTACAGTAAGATTTAGGATTTGGTTTAGACCTAGGGTTAGGGTTAGGTTTTGGGTTAGATCTAGGTTTGGGTTAGGGTTAATGTTAGGGATGGGGTTAGGGTTAGGTGTAGGGTTTGTGTTAGAGTTATGTCTATGGTTATGGTTAGGTTTAGGGTTAGGTTTAGGGTTAAGTTTAGGGCTAGCATTACTGTTACGGTTAGGGATAGGTTTAGGGCTGGGGCAAGGCATAGGGATAGGGTTAGTGTTAGGGTTAGGGTTTGGGTTAGGTTTGGAGTTAGGGTTATGTTTAAGCTTAGGGCTAGGGTTAGGCTTAGGTTTAGGTTTAGGTTTAGGGCTAGGTTTATGGTTTGTGTTAGGGTTAGGTTAAGGGCTAGGGTTAGGGTTAATTTTAGGGTTAGGGTTATGGTTTGGGCTAGGGTAAGTGTTAGCGCTACGGTTATGATAAGGTTTAGGGCTAGTGTTAGGGTTAGGATTAGGTTTAGGGTTAGGGTTAGATTTAGCTCCAGGGTTAAGATAGGGTTAAGTTTAGAGCTACAGTAAGATTTAGGATTTGGTTTAGACCTAGGGTTAGGGTTAGGTTTAGGGTTAGATCTAGGTTTGGGTTAGGGTTAATGTTAGGGATGGGGTTAGGGTTAGGTGTAGGGTTTGTGTTAGAGTTATGTCTATGGTTATGGTTAGGTTTAGGGTTAGGTTTAGGGTTAAGTTTAGGGCTAGCATTACTGTTACGGTTAGGGATAGGTTTAGGGCTGGGGCTAGGCATAGGGATAGGGTTAGTGTTAGGGTTAGGGTTTGGGTTAGGTTTGGAGTTAGGGTTATGGTTAAGCTTAGGGCTAGGGTTAGGCTTAGGTTTAGGTTTAGGTTTAGGGCTAAGTTTAGGGCTAAATTAGGGCTAGGGTTAGTGTTAGATTTAGGGTTAGTGTTAGGGTTAGGGCTTGTGTTAGGGTTAGGTTTATGTTTATTGGTAGGTTTAAGGAAAGGTTTAGAGCTAGTGTTTGAGCTAGGACTAGGGCTACGGCTAGGGCCAGTTCTAGAGATAGGGTTAGGTTTAGAGTTATGTTTAGGGTTAGGGTTAGGGTTAGGGTTATGACTACGACTAAGCCTAGGGCTAGTGCTAGGTTTATGGTTAGGGTTAGGTATAGAATTATGGTTAGGGCTGGGTTTAGGTTTAGGTTTCGGGGTAGGATTAGGTTTAGGGCCAGGGTAAGGTTAGGGTTAAGTTTAGAGGTAGGGTTAGGGAAAGTGTTCGGTTTAGGGCCAGGGTTAGTGTAAGGGTTAGAGATAGGGTTAGTTTTAGAGTTAGGGATAGAGATAGAGTTAGGGTTAGGGTTAGGGCTGGATTTAGGTTTAGGACAAGTGTTATGGTTAGGGTTAGGTTTACCATTAGGGTTAGGGCTAAGGTTAGAGTTAGGGTTAGCGTTAGGGCTAGGGTTAGGGCTGGGTTAGCATTAGTGTTATCATTAGGGTTAGGGTTTGGATATGGGGTAGGGTTAGGGTTAGGGCTGGGTTTAGGTTTAGGTTTAGGTCCAGGTTAGCGTTAGGTTTAGGGTTAGTGTTAGAGATAGCTTTATGGTTAGGGCTAGTTTTAGGGTTAGGGTTAGGGTTAGAGTTAGGGCTACGCTTAGCGTTACAGTTAGGGTTAGATTTACGGTTTGGTTAGGGTCAGAGTTAAAGCTAGCTTTTTGTTAAGGGTTAGGTCTAGTATTAGGGTTAGGGTTAGGTTTAGGGAAAGGGTAAGGGCTAAGGTTAGGGTCAGTGTTAGGGTTAGCATTAGGGTTAGGGTCAGAGCTAGGCTTAGTGTTAGGGTTAGTGTTAGGTTTAGTTTTAGGGTTAGGTTTAGGTTTAGTGCATGGGTTAGGGCTAGGGCTAGGTCCAGGGCTAGGGCTAAGGCTAGGGTTTGGGTTAGGGTTAGGTTTAGGTTCAGGGTTAGGGCTAGATTTTGTGTAGTGCTAGTGTTAGGGATACGGTTAGGTTTAGAGTTAGAGCTAGGGCTAAGGCAAGGCTTAGGTTTAGGGTCAGGGTTAGGGCTAGGGCTAGGGCTAGGGCTATGGTTAGGGTTAGGGTTAGTGTTAGGCCTAGTGTTTGGGTTAGGGCTAGTGTTAGAGTTAGGGTTAAGTATAGGTTTAGTGTTAGGGCTAGGGTTACGGTTAGGGTTTGACTTAGGGTTAGGTCTAGGGCTAGTGCTAGGGTGAGTGTTAGTGTTAGGGTTAGGGCTAGGGTTAGAGCTGGAGTTAGGGTTAGCGTTAGAGACTGTTTTAGGGTTAGGGTTAGGGCTACGTTTAGGATTTGGGTTAGGGTTAGTGTTAGGGCTCAGGTTAGGGTTAGGGTTAGGTTTACAGTTTGGGTTAGTGTTAGGGTTAAGGCTCTGGATATGTTAAGGATTAGAGATAGTGTTAGGGTTAGGGTTAGGTCTAGTTTTTGGGCTAAGGTTAGTGTTAGGGTTAGGGTTAGGGCTGGGGTTAGGACGAGGTTTAGGGCTATGTTTAAGTTTAGGGTTAGGGTTAGGTGTAAGTATAGGGTTAGGTTAGGACTATGTTAGAATTAGGGTTAGGCTTTGTGCTGGGATTAGGGTTAGATTAGTGTTATGGATAGGGTTAGGTGTAGTGTTAAGGTTATGGTTAAGGCTAGGGTTAGGGTTAGGTTTAGGGTTAGCATTAAGTTTAGGTGTAGGGTTAGGGTTAAGGCTAGGGTTAGGTTTACAGTTAGGGTGACGGTTTGGGCTAGGGTGGGGGTAAGGTCTAGGGTTTTGGTAAGGGTTAGGGTTAGTGTTAGGGTTAGGCTTAGGTTTAGGTTAAGGGTTAGTGCTAAGGTTAGGGTGAGGTTAAGGGTTAGGATTAGTGTTTGAGCTAAGTTTAGGGATAGGGTTAGTGTAAGGGTTAGGTTTATTGCTAGGGTAAGTTTTAGGTTTATGATTAGGGTTAGGGTTAGGTGTAGGTTTAGGGTTAGGTCTAAGGTTAGGGTTAGTGTTATGGTTAGGTTTAGGGTTAGGGATAGGATTAGGGCATGGTTAGGTTTAGAGTTAGGGCTTGGTTAGGGTTAGGGCTAAGGTTAGGTTTAGGTGTAGGGTTAAGGTTAGGGTTAGGGTTAGGGTTAGTGTTAGGGGTAGGTTTAGGGCTCGGGTTAAGGTTAGGGCTAGGGTTAGGTTTAGGGCTGGGTTAGCGTTAGGGTAAGGTTTAGGGTTAGGATAAGGGCTAGGGTTAGGTTTAGAGGTGTGTTAGGGTTAGGTTTAGGGTTAGTGTTAGGGTTATTGCTAGGGTTACTGTAAGGTTTAGGGTTAAGGTATGGAGTAAACTTAGGGTTAGGATTTTGGCCAGGGTTAGGGTTAGGTTTAGGGATAACTTTAGGTTTAGCGTTACGGTGAGGGCTAGGGTAAGTGTTAGGGTTAGTTCTAGTGTTTGGGCTAAGGTTAGGGTAAGGGTAAGGGCTGGGGTTCGACCTAGGTTTAGGTTTAGGGTTAGGTTTATGTTTAGGTTTAGGTGTAGGGTTAGTGTTAGGGTTAGGGCTAGTGTTAGGTTAACGATAGGGTTAGAGTTAGGGTTCAGTGTAGTGTTAGGGATAGGGTAAATGCTAGGGTTAGTGTTAGGTTTAGGCTTAGCATTAAGGTTAGGTGTAGGATTAGGGTTAGCTGTAGTGTTAGGGTTACGTTTAGGGCTAGTGTTAGAGTTAGGTTTAGGTTTAGGGTTAGGTTTAGTGCTAACGTTAGGGTTAGGGTTAGGCTTAGCGTTAAGGTTAGGTGTAGGGTTAGGGTTAGGTGTAGTGTTAGGGTTACGGTTAGGGCTAGTGTTAGGGTTAGGATTAAGTTTATGGTTAGCTTTAGTGTTAAGGTTAGGGTTAGGGTTAGGGTTAGGGTTAAGGCTATGGGTTAGGGTTAGTGTTAGTGTTAAATTTAGGACTATGTTTAGGGGTAGTTTAGTATTAGGGTTAGGTTTAAGGCTAGTGTTAGGGTTTGGTTTAGGGTTAGGCCTGGGTTTATGCTTAGGGTTAAGGTTATGGTTACGGTTAGGGTTAGGGTTAGGGTTAGGTTTACGATCAGGGCTAGGGTTAGGATTAGGGATAGGGTTTGTGTAAGATTTAGGACTAGTGTCAGGTTTAGGGTTAGGTTTAGGGTTACGTTTAGGACTAAGTTTAGGCTAAGGGTTAGTCTTAGGATTAAAGTTATGACAAGGGTTACGGCTAGGACTAGGGCTATGGCTAGGGCCAGTTCTAAGGTTAGTGTTAAGCTTAGGGTTCGATTTAGGACTAGGGATATGGGTAGGTTTATGGCTAGGTTTAGTGTTAGGTCCAGCCTTAGGGTTAGGGTTAGTGACAGGGTTAGGGTGTGGGCTGGGTATAGGTTTAGGGGTTTGTAATGTTTTGGGTTATGTTTAGGTTTAGGGTTAGGGCTAGGGTTAGGGTTAGGGTTAGTGTTACAGTTAATGCTAGGTTTAGGGTTAGGGTTAGGGTAAGGTTGTTGTAGGATTATGGTTAGGGTTAGAGCTAGGGTAAGGTTTAGGGTTAGGTTTAGGGCTAGCTTTAGGGTTAGGGTATGTGTTAGGGCTAGTGTTAGGGGTAGGGTTTGGGACAGGGTCATGGTTAGTGTTAGGGTTAGGTCTAGGGTGAGGGATAGTGTTAGGTTTAGTGTTAGGCCTATGATTGGTTTAGGGTTAGGGTTAGGGCTAGGTTTAGGTTTAGTGATGGGGCTAGGTTTACAATTACGGTTAGGGTGAGGTTTAGGGTTAGTGTTCTGGTTAGGGTTAGTGGTAGGTTTAGGTTATGGTTAGCATTAGGGTTAGGGTTAGGATTAGGGTTAGGTTTAGGGCTTGAGTTAGGTTTAGTGATACGGTTAGAGTTACGGAGAGGGTTCAGTTAACATTTAGGGCTAGTGTTTGTGTTAGGGTTAGGTTTAGGGATAGGGTTAGTGCTGTGGTTAGCGTTAGGGTTAGGGTTAGGCTACTGTTAGGGTTAGATTTGAGGTTAGGGTTATGGCTAGGGTAAGGGTTAGGTTTAGGAATAGGGTTAGGGCTGGCTTTAGGCTTCGGCTTCGGGTTAGGTTTAGGGTTATGGCTAGGTTTATGGTTAGGTTTAGGGGAAGGGTTAGGGTTAGGGTTAGGGTTAGGGATAGGGTTAGGGCTGTGGTTAGCGTTAGGGGTAGGGTTAGGCTAGTGTTAGGGTTAGGGTTAAGTTTAGGGTTATGGCTAGGTTAAGGGTTAGGTTTAGGAATAGGGTTGGGGCTGGCTTTAGGCTTAGGCTTAGGGTTAGGGTTAGGGATAGGGTTAGTTTTAGGGTTAGGCTGGGTTTAGTGTTAGGGTTAGGGCTAGTGTTACATTTAGGGTTTTTTTAGGCTTAGTTTTAGGGCTAAGTTTAGGGTTAGGTTAAGGTTTAGGGTGTTGGTTAGGTTTAGTGCTAAGGTTAGAGTTAGGGTTAGGATTAGGGTTAGGGTTAGGTGTAGGGTTAGGTTTAGTGTAATGGCTGGGTTAGGGTTACGGTTAGGGTTAGGTTAGGTTTAGGTTTTGGGTTAGGTTTAGGGCTAGGTTTTGGCTTAGGTTTAGCGTCAGGGTTAGAGTTAGGGTTAGGACTAGTGTTAGGGTTATGGCTAAGTTTAGGGCTAGCTAAGTGTTAGGGATATGGTTAGGGTTATGCTTAGGGTTAGGGTTAGGTTTAGTTTAGGTTTAGGTTTAGTGCTAAATTTAGGGTTAGGATTAGGGTAAGGATTAGGGTTAGGGTTAGGTTTAGTGTTAGGGTTAGGGTAAGTGTTAGGGTTAGGTTTAGGGTTAGGTTTAAGTTTAGGTTTGGTGCTGGGTTTAGGGTTAGGGTTAAGGTTACAGTTAGGGTTAGAGTTAGCGCTATGGTTAGGGCTAGGGCAAGGGTTAGGGCTTGGGCAAGTTCTTGGTTTAGGGTTAGGGCAAGTGTTAGGGTTAGGGTTAGGTTTAGGTTTAGGGTTAGGGCTAAAGGTAGGTTTAGGTTTAGCCTTGTGTTAGGGTTAGGGTTAGGTTTTAGTTTAGGGTTAGGTTTCAGCTTAGGGTTACTGCTAGAATTGGGGCTATTTCTAGGTCTAGGGATAGGGTCAGCACAAGGGATAGAGTGAGGGTTAGGGTTAGGTTTAGGGTTAGGGTTAGGGTTACGGTTTTGGATAGGACTAAGGCAAGGGCTAGTTTTAGGTTTATGGTTAGGGTTAGGGATAGGGTTAGGGTTAGGGCTGGGTTTAGGTTTAGGTTTAGTTGTAGGGTTAGGTTTAGGCCCAGGATTAGGTTAGGGTTAGGTTTAGAGTTAGAGTTAGTTTTAGGGTTCAGTTTAGGGCCAGGGTTAGGTTTAGGTTTAAGTTTAGAGCTAGGGTTAGTGTTAGGGTTAGGGTTAGAGCTATAGTTAGTTTTAGGTTTAGGGCAGGTTTAGGGTTAGGGATTGTATTAGGTTATTGTTAGGTTTAGGGTTAGGGCTAATGTTAGGGTTAGGGTTAGTGTTAGGGTTAGTGTTAGGGCTGGCTTAGGGTTAGGGTTAGCATTAGGGTTAGCGTTAGTGTTAGGTGTAGGGTTAGGTTTAGTGTTAGGGATAGGTTTAGGGTTAGGTGTAGGGTTACAGCTTGGGCTAGTGCTAGGGATAGGTTTAGGAATAGGGTTAGAATTAGGTCCAGGGTTTCGGTTAGATCTAGTGTTAGGGTTAGGTTTAAGTTTAGGGTTAGGTCTAGGGTTATGGTTAGGGTTAGGGTATGGGTTAGGGCTAGGACTAGGGCTAGGTTTAGGTTTATTGTTAGTTTTAGGCCTAGGGTTATTGCTGGAGTTAGGGTGAGGGTTATTGTTTTAGGGATAGCGTAAGGGCTAGGTTTAGGGTTTGTGTTAGGGTTAGGTTAAGAGTTAGGGATAGGGGTAGGTTTAGGGTTAGGGTTAAGGTTTGGGCTAGGAAAAGGTTTAGGTCTAGGGTTATGGTAAGGTTTAGTGCTAGTGATAGGGTTAGGGTTAGGTTTAGGTTAAGGTTTATTGCTAAGGTTAGGGTTAGGTTTAGGTTCATGATACGGGTTAGGGCTAAGTTTAGGCTTAGGGTTAGGGTTAGGGTTAGGATTATTGCTAGGGTTAGTGTTAGGGTTAGGGCTAGGGTTAAGTTTAGGTGTAGTGTTCAGGTTTAGGTTTAGGTCTAGTGTTAGTGTTAGGGTTTGTGTTAGGGCTAGCTTTAGGGTTAAGTTTAGTGTCAGGTGTAGGGTTAGTGTTAGGGTTAGGTCTAGGGTTTTGGCTAAGGGTTAGGGCTGGTGTTAGAGCGAGGGTTAGTGATAGGCGTAGCTTTAGGGTTAGGTTTAGATGTAGGGTTAGGGTTAGGGTTAGGGCTAGTGTTAGGTTTAGTGTTTTGGTTAGGGTTAGCATTAGGGCTGGGGTTAGGGTTAGGTTAGTATTTGGGTTAGGGTTAGGTGTAGTGTAAGGGTTTGGGTTAAGCCTAGGGTTAGGGTTAGCGTTAGGGTTAGTGTTAGGGCTAGGGCTATGGCTAGGTTTAGGTATATTTTTAGGGCTAGTGTTAGGGTTAGTGTTAGGGTTAGGTTTAGGGCTAGGTTTAGGATTAAATTTAGGTCTAGGGTTAGGGTTAGGTTTAGGGTTAGTGTTAGAGATAGGTTTAGGGTTAGGGTAAGGGCTAGTTTTAAGGTTAGGGTTAGGGATATGGTTAGGGCTAGGCTTAGGTTTTATGTTAGGGTTAGGATTATGATTTTGGTTAAGGTTAGTGTTAGGGATAGGTTTATGGTAAGGGTTAGGTCTCGTGTTAGGGTTAGTTTTAGTTTTACCGTAAGGGTTAGGGCTTAGGTTAGGGTCAGGGTTAGGGTTTGCATTAGGTTTATGGTTAGGACTAGTGTTAGGTTTAGTTTTAGGTTCACAGTTAGGTTTATTGCTAAGGTTAGGTTTAGGTTTAGGGTTAGGGTTAGGGTTAGGGCTAGGGTTAGTGTTAGGGTTAGGGTTAGTGTTAGGGTAAGGTTTAGGGTTAGCACTAGGGTTAGGGCTAGGGTTGGGCTAAGGCTAGGGCTAGGGTTTGGGTTAGGGTTAGGTTTAGGGTTAGGGTTAGGGGTTGTGTTTGTGTTAGGGCTTGTTTTAGGGCTAGGGTTAGGTTTAGGTTTAGAGTTAGGGCTAAGGCTAAGCTTAGGGTTAGGGTGCGGGTTAGGGCTAGGGCTAGGGCTGGGGCTAGGGTTAGGGTTAGGGTTTGTGTTTGGCCTAAGATTTTGGTTAGGGCGAGTGTAAGGGTTTGGTTTAAGAATAGTTTTAGGGTTAGGGCTAGGATTACGTTTAGGGTTTGGGTTAGGGTTAGGGCTAGGGCTAATGCTTGGGTTAGTGTTAGTGTTAGGGTTAGGGCTAGGGTTACAGCTGGAGTTAGGGTTACCGTTAGAGCTTGTTTTAGGGTTAGGGTTACGGCTAGGTTTAGGATTTGGTTTAGGGTTAGTGTTAGGGCTCTGTTTAGGTTTAGGGTTAGTGTTTCATTTTGGCTAGGGTTAGGGTTAATGCTAGGGTTATGTTAAGGGTTAGGGCGAGTGTTAGGGTTGGGTTAGGTCTAGTGTTTGGGCTAAGGTTAGGGTTAGGGTTAGTGATAGGGTTAGGGCTGGGGTTAGGACGTGGGTTAGGTTTAGGGTTAGGTTTAGTGTTAGGGTTAGGTGTAGGGTTAGGGTTAGGTTAGGGACAGTGTTACGGTTCGGGTTAGGGTTAGGGCTGGGATAATGGTTAAGTTAGTGTAAAGGATACTGTTAGTTGTAGTGTTAGGGTTATGGTTAAGGCTAGGGTAAGTTTTAGGTTTAGGGTTAGCATTAAGTTTAGGTGTACGTTTAGGTTTAGCACTAGGGCTAGGGTTAGGTTTAAGGTTAGGTTTAGGCCTAGGTGTAGTGTTAGGGTTAGGGCTGGGTTAGCGCTAGGGTTAGGACAAGGACTAGGGCTAGGGCTAGGTCTAGGGCTTGGGTTAGGTTTAGGGCTAGGGCTTGGGTTAGGTTTTGGGATATGGTTAAGTTTAGGGATGGGTTTGTGTTAGAGCTAGTGTTAGGGTTAATTTTAGGTTTAGGGTTAGGGTTAGGGCTAGCGTTATGGTTATGTTTAGGGTTAGGGTTAGATGTAGGGCTAGGCCTAGGGCTAGGTTTTGGGTTAGGGTCAGGTTTAGGGCTAGGGTTAGAGCTGGAGTTAGGGTTTGGTTTAGGATTAGAGCAAGGGTTAAGTTTTGGGTTAGGGTTAGAGCTAAGTTTAGGCTTAGGGTTTGGTTTAGGTTTAGGGCTAGGATTAGTTTTAGTGTTAGGGTTAGGGCAGGGTGTAGGTTTAGGGTTATGGTTAGGGTTAGGGCTAGGTTTAGGGTTAGGTTTAGGGTTAGGGTGACATTTTGGGCTAGGGTTATGTTAAGGGCTAGGGTTATGGTAAGGGATAGGGCTAGAGTTAATGTTGGGGTTAAGTTTAGGTTAAGGTTTAGTCCTAATTTTAGGGTTAGGTTTAGTGTTAGGATTAGTGTTAGAGCTAAGTTTAGGGATAGGGTTAGTGTTAGTGTTATGGTTATTGCTAGGGTTAGTTTTAGGGTTAGGTTTAGGGTTATGGTTAGGTGTAGGGATACGGTTAGGTCTAAGTTTGGGTTAGTGTTAGTGTTAGGTATAGGGTTAGGGCTAGGGTTAGAACTTGGTTAGGGTTAGGGTTAGGGCTTTGTTAGGCTTAGGGTTACGGTTAAGTTTAAGTGTAGGGTTAGGGTTAGCGTTAGCATTAGGGTTATTGTTAGGGGTAGATTTAGGGCTCGGGTTAGGTTTAGGGCTACGGTTAGGGTTAGGTTTAGAGTTAGGTTTAGGTTTATGACTCAGGTAAGTATTAGGGTTGGGGTTAGGGTTAGTGTTAGGGTAAGGGTTAGGGCTAGGTGTAGGGTTGGTTGTAATGTTAGGGATATGGATAGGAGTAGGATTAGGGTTAGGACTAGGGTTAGGGTTTGGTTTAGGGACAGGGCTACGGTAAGTGTTAAGGTTAAGGCTAGTGTTAGGGTTAGGGTTAGATTTAGGGTTAAGTTTAGGTTTAGGGTTAGGTTTAGTTGTAGGGGTAGAGTTATGTTTAAGGTTAGGGTTAGGGCTATGGTTAGGGTTAGGGTTTGCTTTAGGTTTAGGGTTAGGGCTAGGGTTGGGGCTAGGACTTGGCTTGGGCTAGTGCTAGGGTTAATTTAGGGTTAGGGTTAGGGTTTAGGTGAAGTTTAGGTTTAGTTTTAGGACTAGGGTTAGGTTTAGGGATGTGGTTAGGGTTAGGATTAGGGTTAGGGTTAGGGCTAGCTGTAGGGTTACGGTTAGGTTTAGGGCTAGGTTAGCGTTAGGGTAAGGTTTAGGGTTAGGATAAGGGCTAGCCTTGGGGTTAGGGGTGGGTTAGGTTTAGGATTAGGGTTTTAGTTAGCATTAGGTTTAGGGTTAGGGTTATGGTAAGGGTTAAGGCTAGTGTTAGGGTTAGGGTTAGGTTTAGGGAAAGGGTTAGTGCTAAGGTTAGGGTTAGGGTTACGGTTAGGGTCATGGTTAGGTTTAGGGCTAGGGTTAGGTTTAGGATTATGGTTCGGGTTAGGTTTAGGTTTAGGGTTAGGGCTACGGTTTGGGTTAGGTTTAGCGTTAGGGTTAGGGTTAGATTAGGTGTAGGTTTAGGGTTAGGGTTAGGGCTAAGGTTAGTTTTATGGTTTGGGTTAGGGTTAGGATTAAAGTTAGGGTTAGAATTAGGGTTAGGTTTAGGGCTGGCTTTATGGTCAGGGTTAGGTTTAGTGCTAGGGTTAGGGTTAGGGCTAGGGTTAAGGTTAGGGTTAGGATTTTAGTTAAGGTTAGGGCTAGGGATAGCGTTATTGCTATAGTTAGGGTTACTGTTAGGATTAGGGTTAGGATTATAGTTAGGGTTAGGACTAGGTTTAGCATTATTGCTAGGGTTAGGGTTACGGTTAGCTTTAAATTTAGGGTTAGGTTAGAATTAGGGTTAGAACTAGGGTTGGGATTAGGGTTAGGGTTAGAGCTAGGGTTAGGGTTATGGTTTGGTTTAGTGTTAGAAATAGGTTTAGGGTTAGCGTTAGGGCTAAGGTTAGGGATAGGTTTAGGGTTAGAGTTAGGGTTAGGGTTAGCCTTAGGTTTAGGGTTAGGGTTTGGGTTAGGGATAATTGTAGGTTTAGGGAAAGTTTCAGGGCTAGGGTTAAGATTAAGGTTAGGGTTTGTGCTATCTTTAGGGTTAGGGTTAGGTTTAAGGATGGGGTTAGGTTTAGGGTTAATGCTAGGGTTATCGGTAGCATTAAGGTTAGGGCTAGGGTTAGGGTTAAGCTTAGGGTTAGGGTTAGGGTTAGGGCTAATTTTAGGGCTAGGGTTATGTTTAGGGTTAGGTCCAGCTTTACGGTTACGGTTAGGGTTAGCGTTAGGTTTAGGTTGAGGGCTAGGGATATGTTTAGGTTTAGGGTTAGCATTAGGTTTAGGGATAGGGGTAGTTTTAGGTTTATGGTTAGGGCTAGGTTTAGTGTTAAGGTTAGGGTTAGGGTTATACCTAGGATTAGAATTAGGGTGAGTTTTAGTGTTAGGATTTGGTTAGGTTTAGGGTTAGGTTTAGGGTTAGGGTTAGGGTTAGGTTTTGGCCTAGGGTTAAGGTTATGGTTAGGGCTAGGGTTCAGGCCTGGACTAGGGATAGGGCTAGGGTTACAGTTAGCGTTGGGTTAGGTATATGGCTAGGGTTAGGTTTAGGGTTAGGGTTAGGGTTAGGGATAGGCCTAGGATTAGGGTTATGGATGGGGCAAGGGCTAGGGATAGGTTTAGTGTTTCAGTTAGATTTAGTTTCAGGGTTAGGGATATGGTTAGGGCTGGGACTAAGGCTAGGGCTACTGCTAGGTTTAGGGTTAGGGTTAGGGTTATGTTTAGGTTTAGGTGTAGGGTTATGTTTAGGTTTAGGGGTAGTGTTAGGTGTAGGGTTATGTTTAGTTTTAGGGTGAGGGTAAGGGTTATGGCTAGGGTTAGGGATAGGTGTAGGTTTAGGGTTAGTTTTAAGGCTAGGGTTCGGTTTAGGTTTATGGCTAGCTTTAGGGTTAGGGTTAGGGTTAGGGCTGGGGTTAGGGTTAGGGTTAGCGCTAGTGTTATCGTTAGGGTTAGCGTTAGGTGTTGTGTTATGGTTATGGTTAGGGATAGGGTTAGGTTTAGGGTTAGGGCGAGCTTTAGGGTCAGGGTTAGTGTTAGGGCTATGGTTAGATTTAGGTTTATGCTAGTATTATGTTTAGGATTTGCGTTAGCATTAGGTTTAGGGATAGGGTTAGGATTACGGTTATGGTTTTGGTTAGGTTTAGGGTTAGAGTTATGGTTGGGGTTAGGGCTAGGTTTAGGGTTAGGGTTAGGGCTATGGTTAGGGCTAAGTTTATGGATAGTGTTAGGGTTAGTGTTAAATTTTGGTTAGGTTTAGGGTTAGAGTTAGGGCTAAGGTTATGGTTAAGGTTAGGGTTAGCATTAGGACTAGGGTTAGGGTTAGGGTTAGCACTAGTGTTATGGTTAGGGTTAGCGTTAGGTGTTGGGTTATGGTTATGGTTAGGGCTAGGGTTAGTGCTTGGGTTAGGGCTAGGGTTAGGTTTAAGGTTGGGGCGAGCTTTAGGGTCAGGGATAGTGTTAGGGCTAGGGTTAGATTTAGGTTTACGCTAGTGTTATGTTTAGTGTTTGCATTAGCGTTAGCTTTAGGGATAGGGTTAGGATTACGGTTATGGTTTTGGTTAGGTTTAGGGTTAGAGTTATGGTTGGGGTTAGAGCTAGGTTTAGGGTTAGGGTTAGGGCTATGGTTAGGGCTAAGTTTATGGATAGTGTTAGGGATAGTGTTAAATTTTGGTTAGGTTTAGGGACAGGGTTAGGGCTAAGGTTATGGTTAGGGTTAGGGTTAGCGTTAGGACTAGGGTTATGTTTAGGGTTAGGGTTAGAGCTAGGTTTAGGGTTAGTGTAATTGTTAGTGTTAGGTTTAGAGTTGGTTTTAGGGTTTAGGGTTAGGGTTCGCTTTAGTGTTAGAGTTAGGTTAGGTTTAGGTTTAGCGTTAGGTTGACGGCTATGGTTAGGGTTAGGGTTAGGTTTAGGATTAGGGTTAGGTTTAGGTTTAGGGTAATGGTTAGTGTTAGGGTTAGGTATAGGGTTAGGTTAGGGTTAGTATTAGGCTTAGGATTAGGCCTAGGTTTTGGGTTAGGGTTATCTTTATAGCTAGGGTTTGTTTAGGGCCACTGCTAGAGTTAGGGTTAGATTTACGGTTAGGGTTAGGAGTAAGGTTAGGTTTAGTGTTAGGGTTAGGGTTAGAGCAAGTGTTAGGGTTAGGGTTAAGTTTAGAGCTAGAGTTATGGTTATCTTTAGGGCTAGGTTTATGGTTAGGGCTAGTGTTAGATTTAGGGTTAGGGATAGGGTTAGGGATAGTGTTAGGTTTAGGGTAAGGAGTAGATTTCGGTTTAGGGCTATGTTAGCATTATTGCTAGGGTTACGTTTAGGGTTAGGTTTAGGGTTAGGGTTAGGTTAGGGTTAGAGTTAGAACTAGCATTAGGTTTAGGGTTAGGGTTAGAGCTAGGGTTAGGGTTAGGGTTTGGGTTAGTGATAGGTGTAGAGTTAGGGTAAGTTTTAGGGCTAGGGTTAGGATTAGCCTTATGGCTAGGGCAATGTTTAGCATCAGGTTTAGGGTTAGGGCTGTGGTTAGGTTTAAGTTTTGGTTTAGGTTAAGGGTTAGTGCTAGGGTTATGACTTGGGTCATGTTTAGGGTTAGGGCCAGCTTTATGGTTAGGGTTATGGTTAGGACTAGCATTAGGTTTAAGTTTAGGGCTAGGGTTATGGTTAGGTTTAGGGTTAGCATTAGGTTTGGGGATAGGGTTAGAATTAGGGATATGGTTAGGCTTAGGGTTAGGGTAAGGGTTGGGGATAGGGGTAGGGTTAGGTTTAGGGTTAGGTTTAGGGCTAGGATTAGGGGTAGGTTAAGCTAGGGTTAGGGCTAAGGTTAGGGTTTGGGCTAGGATAGTGTTAGGGTTTGGTTAGGTTTAGGGTTAGTGTTAGAGCTAAGGTTAAGGTTATGTTTAGGGTTAGTGTTAGGGTTAGGTTTAGGCCAAGGGATAGGGTTAGGGTTAGTGTTAGAGCTAGGGTTAGGGTTAGTTTAAGGGTTTGTGTTAGGCTTAGAGAAAGTTTTAGGGTTAGGACTTGGGTTAGCATTAGATTTAGGGTTAGGGCTAAGTTTAGGGTTAGGTTTAGGTTTAGGGTTAGGGTTAGGTTTTGGCCTAGGTTTAGGGTTAGGGTTAGGGTTGGGTTTAGGTCTATGGTTAAGGAGGGGACTAGGGATAGGGTTAGGGTTACAGTTAGCGTTGGCTTAGGGTTAGGCCTAGGGTTAGGTTTAGGCTTAGGGTTAGGGTTAGGGATAGGGCTAGGACTAGGGCTAGGCCTGCAGTTAGGGCTAGGGATAGCTTTAGGGTTAGGGTTAGGGTTAGGGTTAGGTTTAGGTGTAGGGTTATGTTTAGGTTTAGCCTAGGGTTAGGTGTAGGGTTATGTTTAGGGTTACGGTGAGTGTTAGGGTTATGGTTATGGTTAGGGATAGGTGTAGGGTTAGGGTTAGGTTTATGATTAGGGCTAGGCTTAGGGTTAGGGTTAGGGCTAACTTTAGTGTTAGGGTTAGGGTTAGGGCTGGGTTTAGGGTTAGGGTTAGGGTTAGGGTTATGGTTAGGTTTAGGTTTAGCTTTAGGGCTAATGTTAGGGTTAGGTTTAGTGTTAATGTTAGGGTTAGGGCTAGGGTTAGAGTTAGGGCTAAGGCTAGGTTTAGGTTTAGGTTTGGGGCTAAGTTTAGTGTTAGGGTTAGGTTTAGCTTAAGGGTTAGGTTTAGGGTTATGTTTGGGTTTAGGGCTAGGTTTAAGGCTAAGACTAGGGATAGAGCTAGGTTTACAGTTAACATTGGGTTAGGGTTAGGGCTAGTGTTAAGTTTAGGGTTAGGTTTAGGCCTAGGGCTAGGGCTAGGGCTGGGAATTGGGTAAGGCTGGGCCTAGGGCTAGGGCTAGGGTTAGGGTTAGGGTTAGGTATACATTAAAGGTTAGGGCTATGGTTAGGGCTGGGACAAGGCCTAGGGCTAGTGCTAGGGTAGGGTTAGGGTTAGGTTTATGGTTAGGGTTAGGTTTAGCTTAAGTGTTAGGATTAGGGTTAGGTTTGGGTTTAGGTCTAGGGTTAAGGCTAAGACTAGGGATAGAGCTAGGTTTACAGTTAACTTTGAGTTAGGGTTAGGGCTAGTGTTAGGTTTAGGGTTAGGTTTAGGGCTAGGGCTATGGCTACGGCTGGGAATAGGGTAGGGCTGGGCCTAGGGCTATGGCTAGGGTTTGGGTTAGGGTTAGGTTTACGTTAAAGGTTAGGGCTATGGTTAGGGCTGGGACGAGGGCTAGAGCTAGTGCTAGGGTTAGGGTTAGGGTTAGGGTTATGGTTAGGATTAGGTGTAGGGTCAAGTTTAAGGTTAGGGCTAGGGTTAGGTGTAGGGTTAGGTTTAGGTTTAGTTTGAGGGTTAAGGTTATGGTTAGTGTTAGGCATATGTGTAGGTTTAAGGTTAGGTTTAGGGCTAGGGTTAGGGTTAGGGTTAGGGCAAGCTTTAGGATTAGAGTTATGGTTAGTGCTGGGGTTAGGGTTACGGTTAGGGCTAGGGTTATGGTTAAGGTTAGGGTGAAGGGCAGGGTTATGTTTGTGGTTAGGGTTATTGTTAGTGCTACAGTTAGGGCTAGGATTAGGTTCAGGGTTAGGGCCATCTTTAGGGTTAGGGTTAGGGATAGCGCCAGAGTTAGGTTTAGGTTTAGGGTAAGGGCTTGGGTTAGGGATAGGGATATGGTAAAGGTTAGGGCTGGGTTTATGTTTAGGGTTAGGGTTAGGGTTTTGGCTAGCTTTAGGGTTAGGTTTAGGCTTAGGGCTAGGGTTAGGGTTAGGTTTAGTGTTATGGTTAGGGTTTTGACTAGCTTTAGGTTTAGGTTTATGGCTAGGGTTAAGGTTCGGGTTAGGGATAGGGTTAGGTTTAGGTTTAGGGTTAGGTTTAGGTTTAAGGTTATGGTTAGGGGTAGGGCTAGGGTTAGGGTAAGTGTTACGGATAGGGTTAGGGTTAGGTTTATGGTTAGTGCTTGGCTTAGGGTTAGGGTTAGGGTTAGGGTTATGAGTAGGTTTAGGTCTGGGTTTAGGTTTAGGGTTAGTGTTAGAGCTAGTGTTAGGTTTAGAGTAAGGGCTAGGGGTTTGCTTAGGGTTAGTTTTAGTGTTAGGGCAAGGGTTAGGTTTAGGGTTAGGTTTAGGGATAGGTTTAGGGTTACAGTCAGGGTTAGGGTTAGGGTAAGTGTTTGGGCTAGTTTTAGGTTTAGGGTTAGGTTTATGGTTATGGTTAGGGGTAAGGTTAGGGTTAGGGTTAGGTTTTGGGTTAAGGTTAGAGCTGGGGTTAAGGCTAGTACTACGGCAAGGGCTAGTGTTAGGGCTAGGTTGTGGTTTAGGGTTAGTGTTAGATTTAAGACTAGGGTTAGTGTTAGCATTAGCGTTAAGCATAGGGTTAGGGTTAGGGACAGTTTTAGGGTTAGGCTTAGGGTTAGGTCTGGGTTAGGGTTAGTGTTAGGGCTAGGATTAGGGTTATTGTTAGGGTTAGGGCTAGATTATGGGTTAGGTTTAGGGTTATGTTTAGGGCTGGGTTTAGGGCTAGGGCTAGGGATAGGTCTAGGTTTACAGTTACGGTTAAGTTTAGGGTTAGGCCTGGGTTAGATTAAGTGTTAGGGTTTGGGCTAGGGTTAGGGCTATGAATATGTCTAGGGCTAGGGCTTGGGCTAGGGATAAGTTTAGGGTCAGGGTTAGTCTTAGGGTTAAGGTTATTGCTAGGGTTAGGTCTAGGACTAGGCCTAAGGCTAGTGCAAGGGTTAAGGAAAGGGTTAGGTTTAGGGATAGGGCTCGGTTTAGGGTTAGGGTTAGGTGAGGGTTAGGTTTAGGCATCGGTTTAGGGCTAGGTTTAGGGATAATTTACGGTTAGATCTAGGGTTAGCGTTAGGTTTAGGGTTAGAGATAGTGTTCAGTTTAGGGTTAGGGTTAGGTTTAGGGTTAGGTCCAGTTTCAGGCTAGGATTAGGTTTAGAGCTAAGGGTTAGGGTTACTGTTTGGTTTAGAGCTGGGTTTAGGTTTAGGGTTAGAGCTAGGGTGAGCGTTATGGTTATTGTTAGAGCTAGGATTAGGGATTGTGTTAGGGTTAGTTCTGGGTTATGGCTAGTGTTATGGTTAGGTTTAGATTTAGGGTTTGGCTTAGGATTAGGATTAGGGTTAGGGTTAGGTGTATGATTACGGTTACATTTAGGGTTAGGGTAGGTTTAGGGTTAGGGTTAGGGTTAGCTTTAGGTTTAGGGCTAGTGATAGGTTTAGGGTTAGTGTTAGGGTTAGGGTTAGGTCTAGGGTAAGGGCTAGAACTAGGGCTAATGCTAGGGCTTGAGATAGGGATAGGGTTAGGGATAGGGTTAGGTTTAGGGTTAGGGTTACGGCTAGGTCTAGTATTAGGGCTAGGGCTACGGATAGAGATAGGGCTAGTGTAAGGATTAGCTTTAGTGTTAGGGAAATGCCTTGGGTTAGCGTTAGGTTTAGGGTTATGGTGAGGCTTACGTTTAGCGTAAGGGCTAAGGATAGGGTTAGGGGTGGGTTAGGTTTAGGTTTAGGTTTAGGGTTAGGGCCAAGGTTAGGTTAGAGTTATCATTAGAGTTAGGATTAAGGTTACTGTTATGGTTAAATCTAACGTTAGGTTTGGTGTTAGGGCTAGGGTTAGGGTTAGGGCTAGTGGTAGAGTTAGGATTAGGTTTAGGCTTAGCTTTAGGGCTAAGGTTGGGGTTAGGGGTAGGGTTAGGGATAGGGTTAGTGCTAGTGTTAGGGTTAGGGTTAGGATTAAGGATAGGTGTAGGTTTAGGTTTAGGTTTAGGTTTAGGGCTAGGCTTAGGATTATGGTTAGGGTTAGGGCTAGCTTTAGGGTTAGGGTTAGGGTCAGGGCTGGAGTTAGGATCAGGATTAGGGCTAGGGTTATGGTTAGGGTTAGGGTTAGGTCTAGGGTTATGGCTAGAGTTAGGGTTAGGGTTAGGGTCAAGGCTAGGGTTAGGTTTAGGGTTAGGGTCAGCTTTAGCATTGGGGTTAGCATTAGGGCTAGCGTTAGGTTTAGGTTTAGGGGTATGGTTATGGTTACGGTTAGGGATAGCGTTAGGATTAATGATAGGGTTAGGATTAGTGTTATGGTTATGGTTAGGGTCAGGGTTACGGTTAGGGGTAGGGTTAAGGTTAGGGTTAAGTTTAGGTCTAGGGTTAGGGTTCGGGTTAGGGCTTGGGTTAGGGCTAGGGTAAGGGTTAGTGTTAGGGTTAATGTAAGGGTTTGGTTAGGTTAAGGTATATGGTCAGCATTAAGGTTATGGTTAGGGTTACGAATAGTGTTAGAGTTAGGGTTAGGGCTATGGTGAGGGTTAGGGTTAGGTTTAGAGCTAGGGTTAGGTTTAGGGCTAGGGTTAGCCTTAGTGTTAGGGTTAGGGTCAGGTTTAGGGTTAGTGTTAGGGCTAGGTTTAGTGTTAGGGTTAGTGTTGGGTTTAAAGCTAGGGTTAGGGTTAGGTCTAGGGTTAGGGTTAGGGTTAGGGTTAGGTTTAAGGTAAGTGTTAGGGCAATGTTTAGGGTTAGTTTTAGTGCTATGGTTACACTTATGTTTAGGGTTAGGGTTAGGGTTAGGGTAAGGGTTAGGGTTTGGTTTAGGGCTAGGTGTACGTCTAGGGTTAAGTTTAGTGTTAGGGCTAGCTTTAGTGTTAGGGTTAGGTTTTGGGTTAGGGTTAGGGCTATGTTTTGGGTTAGGTTTAGGGCTAGGGTTATGGTTAGGGTTAGTGTTAGTTTTAGGTTTGTTTATAGGGTTAGGATTAGGATTATGCTTAGGGTTAAGGTTATGGTTGGGTTTAGGCCTAGGGTTAGGTTTAGGTTTAGGGTTAGGGCTATGGTTAGGTTTAGGGTTGGGGTTAGAGTTAGGGCTAGGGTTAGGTTTAGGTTTAAGGCTAGTGTTAGATTTTGCTTAGGTTTAGGATTATGGTTGTGGCTAAGGTTAGGGTTAGGGTTAGATTTTGGATTAGGTTTAGGGCTAGGGTTATGGTTAGGGTTAGGTTTAGAGCTAGGGTTAGGGTTAGGTTAAGGGCTAGTGTTAGACTTAGGGTTAATTTTAGGGTTAGGACTAGGGTGAGGGTTAGGGTTAGGGTTAGTTTTAGATATAGGGTTATGTTTAATTTTAGGGCTACGTTTAGGTGTAGGGTGAGGTTTAGGATTAGGGTTAGGGTTGGTACTAATGTTAGGTTTAGGGTTAGGTTTAGGGTTAGGGTTAGGTTTAAGGTAGGGTTACGGCTAGTGTTAGGGCTAGTACTAGGGCTATGGCTGGGCTGGGCTGGATAGGGTTAGGTTAAGTGTTAGTGTTAGGGATAGGATTAGGGTTAGTGTTAGGGCTTGGTTTAGGTTTAGTTTCAGTGCTAGGGTTAGTGTTAGTGTTAGGGTTAGGGCTAGGGTTCATGTTAGGGTTAGGTTTAGGTTTAGGGATAGCGTTAATGTTAGGGCTAGTGCTATGTTTAGGGTTAGGTTTAGGGCTAAGGTTATGTTTATGTTTAGGGTTAGGGTTAGGTTTATTGCTAGATTTAGGGTTAGGTTTAAGGTTATGGCTGAGTTTATGGTTAGGTTTAGGGCTAGGGTTATGGTTAGGGTTAGGGCTTAGGTTAGGGATAGTGTTAGAGTTAGGGTTAGGGCAAGGGTTAGGGTTAGGGTTAGGGTTTTGGGTAGCTTTAGGTTTAGGTTTAGGGCTTGCATTAGGGTTAGGGTTAGGGCTCTGGTTAGGATTAGATTTAGGGTAAGGGTTAAGGTTAGGGTTAGGTGTAGGTTTAGGGTTAGGGCTAGGGATAGGTTTATGTTTAGCATTATGGCAAGGGTTATGTTTAGGGTATGGGTTAGGGTTAGGCTTAGGTGTAGGGTTGTGGTTAGGGTTAGGACTAGGGTTAGGTCTAGGGTTAGGTTTAGGTTTAGTGCTAGGGTAAGGGTTAGGTTTAGTGTTAGGGCTAACTTTAGGGTTAGAGTTAGGGTCAGGGTTTGGGATAGGGTTAGGGATAGGGTTAAGGCTTGGATTATGGTTTGTGTTAGAGTTAGGGTTAGAGTTAGGTTTAGTATTAGGTTTAGGGCTAGGGTACTTTTACATTTAGGGTTAGGATAAGGGCTATTTTTAGGATTAGGATTGGGGTTAGGGCTAGGGTTAGATTTAGGGCTGGAGTTAGGATTAGGGTTAGGGTTAGGATTAGTGTTAGGGCTAGGGTTAGGTTTATGGTTAGGTCTAGTGTTAGGTTTAGTGTTAGGTTTAGTGTTAAGGTTAGGTGTAGTGTTAGGGTTAGGGCTAGGGTTAGTGTTAGGTTAAGGTTTATGTTTAGGGCTAGGGTTAGGGTTAGGGTTAGGGTTAGGTTTAGGGTTTTGGCTAGGTTTAGGATTAGGGTTAGGGCTACGGTTAGGGTTAGGGTTAGGTCTAAGTTTATGGTTAGTGTTAGGGTTATGGAAAGGTGTACTGTTATGTTTAGGGATATGGCTAGGGTTAGGTTTAGGGTAGGGCTAGCTTTAGGGTTAGGGTTAGGGTTAGGTTTAGGGCTAGTGTTAGGGTTAGGGTTAGGTTTAGGGTTAGAGTTAGGTTTAGGGCTATGGTTAGGGTTTGGTTTAGGTTACGTTTAGGGTTAGGTTTAGGGTTAGGATAGGGCTAGGGCTAGGGCTAGGTATATGGATAGGAGTAGGTTTAGGTATAGGGTTTGTTTAAGAGTTAGGCTTAGGGCTAGGTTTAGGGTTGGGACTTGGTCTAGAGCTAGTATTGGTGTTAGGATAAAGGTTAGGGTTAGGGTTAGGATTAGAGCTGTGTTAGGTTTAGGTTTAAGGTTAGGGCTAAGTTTAGGGTTAGGGTTCGGGCTTGGGTTAAGGTTAGGTTTAGGTCTAGGGTTAGGTTTAGTGTTAGGTCTAGTGTTCGGTTTAGGGTTAGGGCTAGGTGTTTGGTTAAGTCTTGTGTTAGGTTTAGGGTTGGGTTAAGGGTGAGGTTTAGTGCTAATGTTAGGGTTAGGGTTAAGTTTAGGCTTAGAGTTAGGTTTAGGTTTAGGATTAGGTTTGGTTTAGGGCCAGGGTTAGGTTTAGGGATAGGGTTAGGGTTAGGGCTACGTTTAGGGTTAGGGTTAGGGCAATTGTTAGGGCTAGGGTTAGGTATAGGTCTAGTGATAGGGCTAGGGCTAGGGCTAGGAATAGGGTTAGGGTTAGGTTTAGGTTTAGGTTTAGGGTAGGCCTAGGATTAGGTTTAGGGTTAGGGTTAGGTTTAGGGTTAGGTTTAGTGTTAGGGTAATTTCTAGGGTTAGGGTTAGGGCTGGTGTTAGTGTTAGGATTAGGTTTAGGTTTAGCGTTAGGGCTAAGTTTAGGGTTAGGTTTAGGTTTACGGTTAGTTATGGTTAAGGTTAGTTATGGCTATGGTTAAGGTTAGAATTAGGGTTATGGTTAGGAGTAGGGTTAGGGAAACGTTTAGGTCTAGGGTTAGGATTAGTGTTAATGTTAGTGCTAGCTTTAGAGTTAGGGTTAGGGTAAGTGCTTGGGTTAGGTTTAGGTCTAGGGATAGGTTTGTGGGTAGTGTTTGGGAAAGGGCTAGGGTTAGGAGTAAGGTTAGGTTTAGGGTTAGTGTTAGGGCTAGGTTTAGGGCTTGGGTTAGGATGAGAGTTAGGGCCTGCTTTAGGGATTGGGTTAGGGTTAGGGCTAGAGTTAGTTTTAGGTTTATGGCTGGGGTCATGGTTAGGGTTAGGGTTAGCGTTAGGTTTTTGGATAGGGTTAGAGTTAGGTTTAGGACTTGGGTGAGGGTTAGGGTTAGGTTAAGGGTTAGAGTAAGGCTTAGAGTTAGTTTTACGGTTAGGGCTAGGGTTAGTGTTAGCGTTAGGGTTAGGTCCTTGTTTAGGTTTAGAGTTGCGGTTAGGGATTGTGTTAAGTTTAGTTTTAGGGTTAGAGTTTGGTTGAGGGTTAAGTTTAGGGCTAGGGTTAGGGTTAGGTTTAGGGTTAGGACTAGGATAAGGCTTATGGCATGGTTTAGGGTTAGTTTTAGTGCTAGGGTTACACTTAGGGTTGGGGTTAGGGTTAGGGCTAGGGTAAGCACTAGGACTAGGTCTAGGGTTAGGGTTATGTTTAGGATTAGGGCTAGAATTAGGGTTACGGTTAGGGTTAGGGTTAAGTTTAGGGATAGGTGTAGGTTTAGGGTTAGGGCTAGGGATAGGTTTAGGGTTATGGCAAGGGTTAGGTTTCGGGTTAGGTTTTGGGTTAGGTTTAGGTGTAGGTTTATGGTTATGGTTAGGGCAAGGCTTAGGTGAAGGGTTAGGTTTAGGGTTAGTGCTGGTTTAGGGTTAGGGTTAGGGTTAGTGTTAGGGCTAGGGTTTGGGTTAGGGTTAAGGCTAGGATTATGGTTAGTGTTACTTTAGGGGTAGGGTTAGGTTTAGTGTTAAGTTTAGGTCTAGAGTTACATTTAGGTTTAGGGTTCGGGTAGCGCTAGTGTTAATATTAGGGATAGGGTTAGGGCTAGTGTTAGGGTTAGGTTTGGGATTAGGATTAGGTTTAGGTTTAGGATAAGTGTTAGGGCTTGGGTTAGGTTTAGGGTTAGGTCAAGTGTTAGGTTGAGTTTTAGGTTTAGGGTTAGGGTTAGGGTTAGGGCTAGGTTTAAGGTTAGGTTTAGGCCTAGGTTTAGAGTTAGGTTTAGGTTTAGGTTTATGGTTAGGGTTAGGGTTAGGGTTAGGGTTAGGGTTAGGTTTAGGGTTAGGGTTAGGTTTAGTGTTACATTTAGGGTTAAGTTTAGGGCTAAGTTTAGGGTTAGGGTTATGGTTAGGGTTAGGATAAGGCTAGGACTAGGGCTGGGGTAGGGCTAGGGATAGGTCTAGGGATAGGGTTAGTGTTAGGGTTTGTATTAGAGTTAAGCTTAGGGCTAGTTTTATGGCTAGGACTAAGTATATGGCTAGTGCTGGTGTTAGGGAAAGGGTTAGGTTTAGTGATAGGATTAGGGCTGGGTTAGGTTTAGGTTTAGGGTTAAGGCTATGTTTAAGTATAAGTTTAGGGCCAAGGTTAGAGTTAGGGTTATGTTTAGGGTTAGGTTTAGTGCTAGGGTTAAGGTTAGGGTTAGGGCTAGGTTTAGGTTTAGGGTTAGGTTTAGTGCTAGGGTTATGGTTAGGGATAGTTTTGGGGTTAGGTTTAAGTCTAGGCTTAGGGCCAGGACTAGGGCAAGGGTTAGCTTTAGGGCTACAGTTAGGGTTATGGTTATGGTTAGGGCGAGTTTTCAGGTTAGTGTTAAGGCTAGGTTAGGGTTAGGGCTAGGGTTAGTGTTAGGTTTAGAGCTATGGTTAGTGTTAGGGTTAGGGTTAGATCAAGTGTTAGGGTTAGGGTTAGTGTTAGAGCTATAGTTAGGGTCATGTTTAGGGCTAGGTTTATGGTTATGGATAGTGTTAGAGTTACGGTTAGGTTTAGGGTTAGGGTTAGGGCTTAAGTTAGTTTAAGGTTAAGTTTAGGTTTAGGGCTAGTGTTAGGGTTAGGGTTAGGATTAGAGTTAGGATTAGGGCAAGGTTTAGGGCTAGGGATAGGTTAGGGCTAGGTTAGGAGGTAGTGTTAGGGTTAGGGTAAGTGCCAGGGCTATGCTTAGGGTTAGTTTTAGGGTTAGGGCAAGGGTTAGGGTTAGGTTTAGGGTTAGGGTTAGGTTCAGGGTGAGGGTTAGGGCTAGGGTTAGCGTTACGTTTAGGGTTATAGTTAAATTTAGGTTTAGGTTTAGGTTTAGAGCTAGGGTTAGGGTTAGGTTTAGGGTTAGGGTTATGGCTAGGGTTAGGATTAGGGTTAGGGTTACAGTTAGGGCTAGGTTTACAATTAGGGCTGAGTTAGGCTTAGGGATTGGGCTATTTTTAGGGTTATGGTTAGGTTTAGGGTTAGGGTTAGGGCTAAGGTTAGTTTTAGGGTTACGTTTAGGTTTAGAATTAGAGCTACGGTTAGGGCTTGGACTAGGTTTAGGGCTAGGGCTAGGGTTAGGGCTATGATTAGGATTAGGGTTAGGATTAGATTTGTACTGGGGTTAGGTTTAAGCTTAGGGCTACTGTAAAGTTTGTGTTTAGGGTTACGGTTAGGGTTAGTGTTAAGGTTATGTTTTGGGTTAGGGCTGGGATAGGTTTAGGGTTAGAGTTAGAGCTAGGGTTAGTGTTAGAGTTAGGGTTAGGTTTAGGCCTAGGGTTAGGAATAGGACTAGGTCTAGGGCTAGGGCTACCGTTAGGGTTAGGGTTAGGGTGAGGGTGAGGGTTAGGTTTAGGGTAGGTCTAGGGCTAGGGCTAGGACTACTGTTAGGTTTTGTGTTAGGTTTAGGGATTGGGATAGGGCTCTGTTTAGGTTTACGGTTAGGGCTATGCTTAGATGTAGATCCCGGGTTAGGTTAGGGTTAGGTTTAGAGCTCGGTTTAGGGTTATGTTAAAGTTAAGAGCTGGGGTTAGTGTTAGGGTTAGGTTTAGAGTTAGGGTTAGGGTTAAGGTTTGTGTTACAGCTAGGTTTAGTGATTGGGTTAGTGTTAGAGCTGGGTTAGGGCTAGGGTTATGGTTATTGTTAGATTTAGGGTTTGGGTTAGGATTAGGGTTAGGGTTAGTTGTACAGTTAGGTTTATAGTTAGAGTTTGGGCTAGGGTTAGGATTAGGTTTAGTGTTAGGGCTTGGGTTAGGGTTAGTGTTAGGATTAGGGTTAGGGTTAGGGTTAGGTCTAGGGTTAAGGTTTGAGTTAGGGTTAGGGCTAGGGTTAGGGTTAGGGATAGTGTTAGAGCTAGGGTTATGTTTAAGTTTAGGACTAGTCCTAGGGTTAGGTTTAGGGTTAGGGTTAGGATTAGGTTTAGTGATAGGGATACGGTTAGGGTTAGGGTTAGGTTTACGGCTAGTGTTAGGGTTAGGTTTAGGGTTAGGTTTAGGGTTATGTCTAGGCCAAGGTATAGGGTTCGGGTTAGGTTTAGAGTTAGGGATAGTTTTAATGTTATGGTAAGGGCTAAAGTTAGGGTTAGAGTTCGGCTAGGTTTAGGTTTAGGGTTAGGTTTCGGGCCAGGGTTAGGTTAGAGTTAGGGTTTGTGTTAGGGCTGGTGTTAGTGTTAGGATTAGGGTTAGGGTTAGAGCTAGGGTTAGGGTTAGGTTTAGAGCTAGGGATAGGGCTTAGTTTCAGGATAGGTTTAGGGTTAGGTTTAGGGCAAAGGTAGTGTTAGTTTTAGGGTTTTGGCTAGCTTTAAGGTTAGGTTTAGGGCTAGGGTTAGGGTTAGGTTTAGGGGAATGTTTAGGGTTAAGTTTAAGGTTAGGGTTTGGGGTAGGTTTATGTTTAGGCTGGGGTTACAGTTAGTTTTAGGGTTAGGGCAAGGGTTAGTTTTAGGGTTAGGTTTAGGGTTAGGGTTAGGTGTAGGATTATGGTTAAGTTTAGGACTAGGGTTAGGTGTAGGGTTAAGTTTTGGGTTAGTGCTAAGATAGGGTTAGGGTTAGATTTAGGGTTAGGTTTAGGTTTAGGGTTAGGGCGAGGTTTAGGATTAGGGTTAGGGCTGGAGTTATTGTTAGAGGTAGGGTCAGGTTTAGGTTTAGGTTTAGTGTTAGGCTTAAGGCTAGTGTTACATTTAGTGTTAGGGTTGGGTAAGGTCTAGGGTTAGGATTAGGATTAGGGTTAGGGTTAGTTTTAGGGCTAGGGTTTCTGTTAGGATTAGTGTTAGGTTTAGGATTAGTTTTAGGGCTAGTGTTAGGGTTAGGTTTAGATGTAGTGTTAGGTTTAGGGTTAGGGTTAGGGCTACGGTTAGTGTTAGGTTTAGGTTTAGGTTTAGGGCAAGGGTTATGGTTAGGGTTATGGTTAGGGTTTTGGCTAGCTTTAGGGTTAGGGTTAGAGCTAAGGTTAGGGGTAATGTTAGGGTTAGGTTTAGTTTTAGGGCTAGGGTTATGGTTAGGGATAGCTTTAACATTAGGGTTGTGTTTATGTTTAGGGCTAGTTTTAGGGTTAGGGTTATGGCTAGGGTTATGTTTAGGGTTAGGGTTAGACTTAGGGTTAGGTTTAGGGTTAAGGTTAGGTCTAGGTTTATGGTTAGGTTTAGAGTTAGGGTTAGGGATAGGGATAGGGTTAGGTTTTGGGCTACTGTTAGGATAAGCGTTAGGGTTATGGCTTACATTAGGGTAAGGTTTAGGGTTAGGATTATGGTTAGGTGTAGGGTTAGGGTTAGGGCTAGGGTTAGGAGTAGAGTTAGGGCTAGGGCTAGAGTTAGGTTTAGGCTTAGGGTTACGTTATTGTTAGGGTTAGGGCTAGGAATATGGCTAGTAATAGGTCTAGGTCTAGGGCTTGGGTTAGGGATAGGATTATGTTTAGGGTTTGTTTTAGGGTTAGGATTAGGGCTAGGTTTACGGCTAGGACTAGGTCTAGGCCTGGTGCTAGTGTTAGGGTAAGGGTTAGGTTTATGGTTAGTATAAAGGCGGGGTTAGGTTTAGGGTTAGGGTTAGAACTTGTTTAGGGTTATGGTTAGGGCAGGGGTTAGGGTTATGGTGAGGTTTAGGGTTAGGTTTAGGGCTAGGGTTCAGGTTAGGGTTAGGCCTAGGGTTAGGGCTAGGGATAGATTTATGGTTAGAGTTAATTCTAGGGTTACGGCTATGGTTAGGGTTAGTGTTAGGGTTAGGGCTAAGTTTAGGTTTAGGTTTAGTTGTAGGTCAAGGATTAGGTTAGGGTTATGGTTAGAGCTAGGGTTATGGTTAGGTTTAGTGTTAGAACTAGAGTTAGGGTTATGTTTAAGGCTAGGTTTATGTTTAGGGCTAGTATTAGTTTTAGGTTTTAGTTTAGTTTTAGGGTTAGGGCTAAGGTTAGGGTTATGGTAAGGGTTAGGGTTAGGGCTAGTGTTAGGGTTAGGGTTAAGATTAGAGTTAGGGTTAGGGCTAGGTTTAGCATTAGTGCTAGGGATAGGATTAGGGTTAGGCTTAGGGTTAGGGTTAGGGTTAGGTTTACTTTTAGGATTAGGGCTATGTTTAGGTTTAGGGTAAGGATCAGGTTTAAATTAGGTTAAGGTGTAAGGTTAGGTTTAGGGTTAGGGCTGGGATAGGTTTAGGGTTAGGGTTAGTGTTACGGTTAGGGTTAGGGCTATGTTTAGTGTTAAGTTTAGGTTAAGGGTTAGGTTTAGGGTTAGGGTTTGGATTAGGGCTAGGGTTACCATTAGGGTTAGGCTTAGGATTAGGGTTTGTGTTAGGTGTAGGGTTGGGTTTAGGGTTAGGGCTAGAGTTTAGGTTTGGGTTAGGGTTAGGGTTAGATTAAGACTTAGGGTTAGGGTTAGGTTTGGGCTTAGGGTTAGTACTAGGGAGAGGGCTAGGTTTACGGTTAGGGCTAGGGATAGGGTTAGGGTTAGGTTTAGGTTTAGGGTTAGGGTTAGGGCTAGGGTTAGGCCTAGGACTAGGGTTAGGGTGAGTTTTAGGGTGACGGCTTGCTTAAGGGTTAGAGTTAGGGTTAGGTGTAGTGTTAGGGTCAGGACTAGGGTTAAGTTAGGGGTAGGGCTAAAGTCATCATTAGGTTTAGTGTTAGGTTTAGGGCTAGATTTAGGATTAGGTTTAACATTATGGCTAGGGTTAGGGTTAGGGCTAGGGTTCGGGGTAGGTTTTGGGTTAGGGCTTGGGCTAGGGTTATGGTTAGGTTAGGGCTAATTTTAGGGTTAGGGTTAGTTTTATGTGTAGGGTTAGGGCTAAGGATAACCTTACGGTTTGGGTTAGCTCAGGGCTAGGTTTTGGGTTAGTGTTAAGGTTATTGTTAGGGTTAGGATTAGGGTTAAGGCTGGGTTACGTTTAGAGATAGGTTAGGGTTAGGGCTAGGGATAGGGTTAGAGTTAGGGTTAGGGTTAGGGTTAGGGCTAGATTTAGGATTAGGGTTATGGCTAGTGTTAGGGTTATGTTTAGGTTTAGGGTTAGGGTTATGACTAAGTTTAGCGTTAGGGTCAGGGTTAGGGTTAGGGTTATTGCAAGGGTTGGGTCAGGTTTAGGTTTAGGGTTAAGGTAAGTTTAGAGTTAGGGTTAGCGCTAAGATTAGATTTAGGGTTAGGGTTAGGGTTAGAGTTAGTGCTAGCTTTAAGGTTAAGGTTAGGATTAGGGCTAGGGTTAGGGTTAGTGTAAGGACAAGGGTTAGGGTGAGGGTTAGAATAAGGTTTAGGGTTAGTGCAGATTTAGGGTTAGGTTTAGGGTTGGGTTTAGGGTTAGGATTAGGGTTAGGATTAGGGCTAGGTTTGGAATTAGGGTTTGGTTTAGGGCTTGGGTTAGTGTTAGGGTTAGGGTTAGGGTTAGGGTTAGGGCTAGGGTTATGTTTAGGCTTAGGTTTAGGGTTAAGTTTAAGGTGAGATTTAGGGCTAGGTTTAGGGTTAAGGTTATGGTTAGGTTTAGGGATAGGGTCAGGGTTAGGGTTACGGTTAGGATTAGTTAAGGGCTAGGATTAGGTTTTGGGGTGGGTTAGTGTTAGGGTTAGGGTTAAAGCAAGGGTTGGGATTAGTGTTTGGTTTAGGGTTAGGTTAGATGCAGCATTAGGGTTTGGGTTTGGGTAAGTGTTAAGTTAGGGTTAGGGTAAAGGCTAGCTTAAGGTTTAGGGTTAGGGTTAAGCCTAGGGTTAGTGTTACGGTTAGGGTTAGTTTTAGTGTTAGGGTTAGGGTTAGGGTTAGGGTTAGGATTAGATTTAGTGTTAGGGTTAGGGTTAGGGATAGGTTTAGGTTTAGGTTTAGGGTTAGGGTTAAGTATAGGGCTATGTTTAGGGTTAGGTTTAGGGTTAGGCTTAGGGTTAGGGTTAAGTCTAGGGTTAGGGTGAGGTTGTGAATTAGTGGTCAGGCTAAGGTTAGATGTACTGTAAGGCTTAGTTTTAAGGCTAGGTTTAGGGTTAGGGTTAGTGTAAGGGTTTCAGTTTGGGCTAGGTTTAGTGTTCGGGCTACAGTTATGGTAAGGGTTAGGGTTAGTGTTAGTGATAGAGTTGAGTTTATGTTAAGGTTTAGGGCTAAGGTTAAGGTTAGGTTTAGGTTTAGGATTAGGGTTATTGATAGGGTTAGTGTTAGGGTTAGGGTTAGGGTTAGGTGTAGGATTAGTGTTAGAGTTAGGGCTAGGTTTATGGTTAGTGTTAGTTTTAGGGCTAGCTTTACGTTTAGGTTTAGGGTTAAGGCTTGGGTTAGGGTTAGGTTTAGGGTTAGTGTAAGGGCTAAGTTTAGGGATAGGTTTAGGGTTAGGTCTAGGGTTAGGGTTACATCTAGGGTTAGGGTTAGGGTTAGGTTTAGGGCAAGTTTCAGGGTTAATGTTAGGATTAGGTTTAGGGTTAGGGTTAGGGCTAGCTTTAGGGTTAAGGTTAGGGTTAGGCCTAGGATTAGGGTTAGCTTTAGGGCTAGGGCTAGGCTTCAGGTTAGGTTTAGTTTTAGCATTAGGTTTAAGGTTTGCGTAATGGTTAGGGTTAGAGTTAGGTTTATTGATAGGGTTGGGATTAGGGTTAGGGTTAGGGTTTGGGTTAGGGTAGATGTAGGTTTAGGTTTAGGGTTAGGGCTAGTGTTAGAGTTAGGGTTAGGGTTAAGACCAGCTTAAGGATTAAGGTTAGGGTTAAGGCTGGATTATTGTTAGGGTTTGGGTTAAGGTTATTGTGAGGGTTAGGTTTAGGTTAAATTTAGGATAAGGGTTAGTGTTAGTGTTAGGGTTAGGGGTAGGTTTAGGGTTGCGGTTAGGTTTAGGGTTATGATTAGGCCTAGGTTTAGCGTTAGGGTTAGGGTTAGGTTTAGGGTCAGGTTTTTGGTTAAGACTAGGGTTAGTTTAGGGTTTAGCGTTAGGGTAGGGCTAAGGTTAGATGTAGGGTTAGGGTAAGGTTTAAGGCTAGGTTTAGGGTTAAGGTTAGGGTTAGGGCTAGGTTTAGGTTTAGTGTTAGTGTGAAGGCTAGGGTTACGGTTAGTGTTGGGCTAGGGTTATGGTTCGGGTCAGGGTTAGGGTAAGGGTTAGGGCTAGCTTAGGTTTAGGAGTAGGTTAAGTGTTAGGGCTATGGTTTGGGTTAGGGTTAGGGTTAGTGTTGGATTTAGGTTTAGGTTGAGGTTTAGGGTTAAGGTTTGAGTTAGGTTTAGGATTTGGGTTAGGGCTAGGTTTATTGTTAGGGTTTGGGTTAAGTTTAGGTCTAGGGTTAGAATTAGGGTTAGGGTAAGGTTTACGGTTTGGGCAAGGTTTAGATTTCGGGCTATGGTTATGATAAGTGTTAGGGGTAGTGTTAGGGATAGAGTTAGGTTTAGGGTAAGGGTTAGGTCTAAGGTTAGGTTTAGGGTTAGGTTTTGGGTTAGGGTTATTGCTAGGGTTAGTATTAGGGTTAGGGTTATGGGTAGGTGTAGGCTTAGGGTTAGGGTTAGGGCTAGGGTTAGGGCTAGGGTTAGGTTTAGGGTTAGTGTTAGGGCTAGCTTTAGGTTTAGGGTTAGGTTTAGGGCTAGGGTTAGGGTTAGGTTTAGGGTTAGTGTTAGGGCTAAGATTAGGTTTAGGGTTAGGGCTAGCGCTTCATTTAGGCCTAGGGTTATGGTTAGGTTTAGGGTTAGAGTTAAGTGTAAGGTTAGGGTTATGGTTAGTGTTAGGGTTAGTTTTAGGGTTAGGTTTAGGGTTAGGGCTATAGGTAGTGTTAGGGTTATGGTTAGGGATAGTGTTAGGGCTAGTGTTTGGGTTAGGTTTAGGTTTAGGGTTAGTGTTAGTGCTTAGGTTAGGCTTAGGGTTAGGGTTAGGTTTGGGGCTTGGGGTAATGTTAGGGTTAGGTTTAGGGTTAGTGTTAGGTTTAGGTTTAGGTTTAGATTTAGCACTAGGGTTAGGACTAGGACTAGGGTTAGGCCTAGGGCTGAGGCTTGGGTTAGAGTTAGGGATAGGGTTAGGGTTGGGGCTGTGTTTGGGTAAGAGTTAGTGTTATGGATAGGGATAGGTTTAGGGTTTGGTTTAGGTTTAGGGATAGAGTTATAGCTGGAGTTCGGTTTAGGGTTAGGGTTAAAGCTAGGGTTAGGTTTAGTGTTAGGTTTAGGGCTAGGTTTAGGCTTAGATTTAGGTTTAGGTTTAGGGCTAGTTTTAGGGTGAGTGTTAGATTTAGGTCCAGGTTTAGGTTTAGGGTTAGGCTTTGGGTAAGATTTAGGGTTAGGGAAAGCATTATGGTTAGGGTTAGTGTTAGGGCTGAGTTTATGGTTAGGGTTAGGGCTTGGTTTAGGGTTAGGTTTAGGGTTAGAGTTAGTTTTAGGGTAAGGGTTAGGGCACGGTTTAGGGTTATGGTTAGCGCTAGGGTTAGGGTTAAGGCTGGGTTTAGGGTTATGGTTTGGGCTAGTTTTACGGTTAGTGCTAGTGTTATAATAAGGGTCAGGTATAGTTTTAGGGTTAGGGTTAGGTTTAGGGTAATGGTTAGTGCTAAGGTTAGGGTTACTGTGAGGGTTATGGTTAGGGCTTGGGCTAGGGCTAAGGATAGTGTTAGGGAAAGGTTTATTTCTAGGATTAGAGCTAGAGTTAGGGTCAGTGTAAGGGTTTGACCAAGGGTTAGGGTTCGTGTTAGAGCTAGGGTTAGGCTTTGGGTTAGATTTAAGGTTAGGGATAGCGTTCGGTTTAGGGTTAGGGCTGAGTTTATTGTTAGGGTTAGGGCTAGGTTTAGGGTTAGGTTTAGGGTAAGGGTTAGAGTTAGTTTAAGGGTAAGGGTTAGGGCTATGTGTAGGGTTATGGTTAGGGCTAGGGTTAGGGTTACGGTTAGGTTTAGGTTTAGGGTTACGGTTTGGTCTAGGGTTAGGTTTAGGGCTAGTGTTAGGTTTAGTGTAAGGGTTAGGGCTGGCTTAAGAATTAGGTTTAGGGTTAGGGTTAGGTTTAGGGTTAGGTATATGGCTAGAGTTAGGGTTAGGGTTAGGGTTAGGGTTAGGTTTAGGGCTGGGATTAGGGTTAGTGTTAGGGTTTGGTTTAGGGTTAAGGCTAGGTTTAGGTATAGGGTTAGGGTTAGGGTTAGATTTATGGCTAGGGTTAGGGCTAGGTTTAGGTTTAGGGTTAGCGTTAGGTTTAGGTTAAGGGTTAGCTTTGGGTAGGTTTAGGGTTAGGGTTAGGTTTAGGGTTAGGGTAAGGGCTATGGTTAGGGTTAGGGATCGGTTAGGGTTAAGGTTAGGTTTAGGGTTAGGTGTAAGTTTAGGGTTAGGGCTAATGATAGGTTTACAGTTAGAATTATGGTTAGGGCTTGGGTTAGGTTTGGGTTAGGGCTAGTGTAAGGGTTAGGGTAAGTTTTACGGTTAGGGTTAGGGCTAAGGTTAGCGTTAGGGTTAGGGTGAGGATTAGGTTATTGCTAGGATTGGGTTTAGGGATAGGGTTAGGAATAGGTTTAGTGTAGGTGTAGGGTTAAGGTTAGTGGTAAGGCTAGGGTTTGGGTTAGGGTTAGGGTTAGGGCTAGCTTAAGGATTAGGTTTAGGTTTAAGCCTAGATTTAGCGTTAGGTTTAAGGTTAGGTTTAGGGTTAAGGTAAGGCGTAGGATTAGGTTTAGTGTTTGGTTAAGTGTTAGGGATAGGGTTAGGGTTAGGAATCGGGTTAGTGTTTGGGTTAAGGTTAGGACTAGGTTACGGTTAGGGTTAGGGTTAAGGTTAGGGTTAGGGTTATAGCTGGGCTTGGGTTAGGTTTACTGCTAGGGTTAGGGTTACAGTTAGGTTTAGGTGTAGGGTTAGGGTTAGGGTTAGGACTAGGGTTAGGGTTAGGGTTAGGTTTAGGGTTAGGTGTAGTGTTAGGGTTAGGTTTAAGGCGAGGGTTAGTGTTAGGTTTAGGGTTAGGGCTAGTTTTAGCTTTAGGGTTAGGTTTAGGGCTAAGTTTAGCGTTAGGATTAGGGTTAGGGACATGTTTAGGTTTACCGCTATGGTTAGAGATGGGGTTAGATTTAGGGTTAATTTTAGGTGTAGGGTTATGTTTAGGGTTAGGGCTAGGGTTAAGGTTAGGGTTAGGGTTAGGGATAGCTTAAGGGTTAAGTTTTGTTTTAGGGTTAGTTTTAGGGTAACAGTTAGGGCTAGGGTTAGGGCTATCTTTAGGGTTTGGGTTACGGGTATGTCTAGATTTAGGGTTCGGCTTAGGGATAGGGTTTTCTGAAGGGTTAAGTTGAGAGTTAGCTTTAGGGTTAGGACTAGTGTTAGGGTTCGGGTTAGGGTTAGGGTTACGAATAGGGTTTGGTGTAGGTTTAGGTTTAGGGTTAGGGTTAGGTGTAGGTTTAGTGTTAG
Organism: Cabassous unicinctus; assembly: GCA_029593785.1. Classification (NCBI taxonomy): domain Eukaryota; kingdom Metazoa; phylum Chordata; class Mammalia; order Cingulata; family Chlamyphoridae; genus Cabassous; species Cabassous unicinctus. The sequence continues at coordinate 61,570 of JAQZBX010003290.1, forward strand.
GATTAAGGCTATGTCTAGTGTTAGGCTTAGGGTTAGGGTTAGGGTTAGGTTTAGTGTTATGTTTAGTGTTAAGGCTAGGGTTACAGTTAGGGTTTGGGCTAGTGTTAGGGCTAGGTTTAGGGTTTGGGTTAAGGTTAGTGTTAGTTGTATGGTTAGGGTTAGGGTTAATGTTAGGTTAGGGTTAGGTTAGTGTTAGCATTAATTTTAGGTTTAGGGTTCTGTTTCAGGTTATGGTGAGGGCTAAAATTAGCGTTATGGTTATGTTTAGGGTTAGGGTTAGGGTTAGGGCTAAGGCTTAGTTTAGAGTTTGATTTAGGGCTAGTGTTCAGGTTAGGGTAAAGTTAGGGGTATGGTTAGAGTTAAAGTTATCGTTTCGGTTCAGTTAGGGTTAAGATTACGGTTAAGGATTACGTTAGGTTTAGGGTTAGCGTTAGGGTTAGTGTTAGGTGTAGGGTTAGATTTAGGGTTAGGGTTAATGTTAGGGTTAGTGTTTGGGTTAGGGCTGCGTTTAGGTTTAGGGTTAGGTTTAGGTTTATCGCCAGGGTTAGGTTAGGGTTAGATTTAGAGCTAGGGTCAGGTTAGGGTTCCGTTTAGAGATAGGGGTAGTGTTAGTGTTAGGTTTTGAGCTGCATTAGGGTTAGGGATAGCGTTAGAGGTAGAGTTAGGGTTAGGGTTAAGGTTAGGTTCAGGAATAGGTTTAGGTTTAGGGTTAGGTTTTGGGATAGGGTTAGGGCTTGGGATAGGTTTAAGTTTTGGTTTAGGGTTAGGTATAGGGCTAGGTTTAGATCTATGTTTCAGTTTAGGATTTGCGTTAGGGTTGGGTTAGGGTTAGAGTGAGGGTTAGGTTTATGGTTAAGGTAAGGGCAAGGGTTAGGGTTAGGGGAGGGTTATTGTTAGGGTTAGGGTTAGGGTTAGGTTTAGGTGTAGGGTTAGGCTTAAGGCTAATATAAGGGTTAGAGTTAGGGTTAGGGTTAGGGCTAGTGTTAGGGTCAGGGTAAAGTTTATGGTTAGGGTTAGTGCTAAGGTTAGCGTTAGTGTAAGGGTTAGGTTTAGGTTTATTGCCAGGGTAGGGGTTCTGGTTATGTTAAGGATTAGGGTTAGTGTAGGTGAAGATTTAGGGTTAGTGTTAGGCCTAGGGTTTGGGTTAGGGTTAGGGTTAGGGCTAGCTTAAGGATTAGGGTTAGGTTTAAGCTTAGGTTGAGGTTTAGGGTTAGGGTTAGTGTTAGGGTTAGGGTAAGGGGTAGGATTAGGTTTAGTGTTAGGTTAAGGGTTAGGGATAGGTTTAGGATTAGGGTTAGTGTTAGGGTTTGGGTTAGGGTTAGGGCTAGGTTAGGGTTAGGGTTAGAGTTAGGGTTAGGTTTAGGGCTAGGGCTAGGGTTAGGGTAAGGGCTAGCTTAAGGATTAGGTAGAGGTTTATGGGTAGGGTAAGGGGTCGGATTAGGTTTACTGTTAGTTTAAGGTTTAGGGATAGTGTTAGGATTAGGATTAGTGTTAGGGTTTGTGTTAGGGTTAGGGCTAGGTTAGGGTTAGGTTTAGAGTTAGGTTTAGGGCTAAGACTAGTGTTAGGGTAAGGGCTAGTGTTAGATTTAGGGATAAGTTTAGAGCTATGGTTAGGGTTAGGATTTGGTTAAGAGCTAGGTTTAGGTTTAGGGTTAGGGTTAGAACTACAGTTGGGTTAGGTTTAGTGTTGGGGATAGGGCTAGCTTTAGGTGTTGTGTTAGGTTTACGGTTAAGGCTATGTTTAGGGTTAGGCTTAGGTTTAGGATTATGGTTATTGTTAGGGTTAGGGATAGGGTTACGGCTACAGCTAGGGATAGGTATAGGGTTAGAGTTAGGGTTAGTGTTAGGGCTAGGTTTAGAGATAGAGTTAGGTTAAGGTTACGGTTAGAGCTGGGTTTTGGTTTAGGCTTAGGGCTAGTATTAGTCTTTGTGTTAGGTTTAGGGTTTAGGTTAGGGTTAAGCTTAGGGTTAGCATGAGGGTTAGGTTTAGGGTTAGGGTAAGGGCCAGGGTTAGGGTTAGGTTTAGGGTTAGTTGTAGGATTAGGTTTAGGGCTAAGGTTAGAGTTAGGGTTAGGTTTAGGGCTAGGCAAAGGGTTAGGTTTAGATTTAGGATTAGGGTAAGGGCTAGGGTTAGTTTTAGTTTTAGTGCTAGTGTTAGGGTTAGGGTTAGTTTTAGGGTTTGGGTTAGGGCTAAGGTTATGGTTAGGGTTAGGGTTAGGGCTAGGTTTGAGTTTAAGTTTAGAGCTAATGTTAGGGCTAAGTTTAGGCTTAGGTTTACGGTTAGGGTTAGGGCTAGCTTAAGGGTGAGATTTAGAGTTAGGTTTTGGCATAGGGGTAGGGTTATGGCTAAGACTAGGTTTTCAGCACGGTTGGAGTTAGGTTAGGATTAGGGTTAGGTGCAGGGTTGGGGTTAGGGACAGGTCTAGCTTTAGGGTTCCATTTATGGTTAGGGCTAGCTTTAGGGTTAGGGTTAGGGCTAGGGTGAGGTTTAGGCTTAGGGTTTGGGTTAGGTTTAGGGCTAAGTTTAGGGCTAGGTTTAGAATAAGGGTTTGCATTAGGTTTTGGGTAAGGGTTAGGTTTGGGTTAGGGTTAGGGTTAGTGTTAGGTTTAGGGTTAGGTAAGGGCTATGATTAGGGTTAGGGGTCAATTAGTGTTAGGGTTAGGATTAGGGTTAGGGCTAGGTTTAGGGTTAGGGTTAGGGCTAGTGTTTGGGTTAGGGTAAGGTTTACGGTTAGGGTTAGTGTTAAGGTTAGCCTTAGGGTTAGGGTTAGGGTTAATGTTATTGCTAGGTTTGGGTTTAGGGTTAGGGTTAGGATAACGGTTAGTGTAGGTGTTGGTTTGGGGTTAGTGTTAGGGCTGGGGTTTGGGATAGCATTCGGGTTAGGGCTACATTAAAGATTAGGGTTAGGTTTAAGCCTAGGTTTAGGGTTAGGTTTAGGGTTAGGGTTAGGGTTAGGGTAAGGGGTAGGATTAGTATTAGTGTTTGTTTAAGGGTTAGGGTTAGGGTTAGGGTTACTGTTAGGGTTTGGGTTAGGGTTAGTGCTAGGTTAGGGTTAGGGTTAAGGTTAGGGTTAGGTTTAGTGCTAGGGCTAGTTTTAGGGTTAGGGCTAGTGTTAGGTTTAGGGTTAGGGTAAGAGCTAGGGTTAGGGTTAGGGTTCAGTTTAGAGCTTGGGTTACGGTTAGTGTTAGGGTTAGAGCTAGGTTTAGGGTTAAGGATAGGGTTAGGTTTAGGTGTTGCATTAGGGTTAGGGTTAAGGCTATGGGTAGGGTTAAGCTTAGGTTTAGGGTTAGTTTTAGGGCTAGGTTTACTGTTAGAGTTAGGGATAGTTTTAAGGCAATGGCTAGGGATAGGGATAGGGTTAGGTTTAGGGTTAGGTTTAGTGTAAGGTTTAGGGCTAGGTTGGGTTTAGGGTTAGGGCTAGGGTTAGGTTTTGGGTTAGGGTTAGGTTTACAGTTTTTTGCTAAGGTTAGATTTAGTGCTAGGTTTATGGTAAATGTCAGGTCTAGTGTTAGGGTTAGGGTTAGGTTTAGGATAAGGGTTAGTGCTAAGTTTAGGGTTAGTGTTAGGGTTAGGGTTAAGGTTAAGTTTAAGTTTTGGGTTAGGTTTAGGCCTAGGTTTAGGATTAGGTTTAGGGTTAGGGCTAGCTTTAGGGTTAGGGTTAGGGCTAGGGTGAAGGTTATTGTTAGGGCTAGTGTTAGGGCTAAGGTTAGGGTTAGGCTTAGACTTAGGTCTAGGGTTAGGTTTTGGATTAGCGTTAGTATTAAGGTTAGTTGTAGGCTTAGGTTTAGGTTTAGGGCTATGGTTAGGGTTAGGGCTAGGGTAAGGTTTAGGTTAGGGTTAGGGTTAGCTGTAGTGTTAGGGTTACGTTTAGGGCTAGGGTTAGCGTTAGGGTTAGGGCTAGGTTTATGGTTAGGGTTAGTTTTAGGGTTACGGTAGTGTTATGGTTAGGTTTAGGGTTATGGTAAGGGCTAGGGTTAAGTTTAGGGGTGGGTTAGGGTTAGGGTTAAGGCTAAGGTTAAGGTTAGTGTGAGGGCTAGGTTCAGGTTTAAGGCTACGGTTAGGGTTAGGGTTAGGGTTAGGTTTAGGGTTAGGGTTAGGGCTAAGTTTAGGTTTACGGTTAGGTTCAGGGTTAAGTTTAGGGTTAGGATTAGGGTGAGGGATAGGTTTAGGGTTAGGGCAATGGTTAGTTATAGGGTTAGGTTTAGAGTTAAATTTAGGTATAATGTTAGGTTTATGGTTATGGCTAGGGTTCGGGTTAGGGTTAGACTAGCTTAAGGTTTAGGTATCAGTTTAGGACTAGGGTTAGGTTAAGGGTTAGGGCTAGGGTTATGGCTATGGTTAGTTTTAGGGTTAGGTTTAGAGTTAGGTTTAGGTATAATGTCAGGGTTATGGTTATGGCTAGGGTTAGGGTTAGGGTTAGGTTAGACTAGCTTAAGGGTTAGGCATCAGTTTAGGAATAGGGTTAGGTTAAGGGTTACAGCTAGGGTTAGGGCTAGCTTTAGGTTTTGGTTTAGAGTTAGTGCTAGTGTTAGGGTTAAGGTTAGGGCTAGGGTTATGTGTAGGGTTAGGGTGATATTTTGCTTTAGGGTTAAGGCTAGGGTTAGGTTTAGGGTTAGGGTTAGGGCTACGGAAAGGTTTTGGGGTAGGGTTAGTTTTAGGGTTAGGATTAGGTTTAGGTGTAGGGTTAGTGTTAGGGTTAAGGCAATGTTTAGGGTTGGGGTTAGGTTTAAGGCTGGGTTTAGGGTTGCGGTTAGGTTTAGGGATAGGATTAGTTTTAGTGCTAAGTTTAGGGTTAAGGATAGGTTTAGGTTTAGGGTTAGGGCGGCATTAGTGTTAGGGTTAGGGTTAGGGTTAGGGTTAGGTCTAGTGTTAGTGTTAGGGTTAGGGTTAGGGTTAGGGTTAGGGCTAGTGTTAGGGTTAGTGTTAGTGATAGGGTTAGGGTTATGGTTAGGTTTAGGGCTGTGTTAGGGTTAGGG
>JAQZBX010003291.1:0-66108 GCA_029593785.1 Cabassous unicinctus
CACTGTTAACCACAGTCCATAGGTCACTCCAGTTGTATTTTTCCCATGCTTCACATTCCCACCACCCTGCAGTAGTGATGTACATCTGATCTAGCTCACAAAGGACACTCCTGCATCTGCACCATCAACCACAATTCTCATCCTGCTCTGGGTTTACTGTGTTATTCAGTCCCTAGATTATTCTCTAGGTTTTTGTCAATTGCATTCCTAGACTACCCTTCTCAGCCACATTCCAATTTATAAACTTGCTGTTACTATAATTTGTTACCATCAACTTTCTACATTTCCACACTTATACAATAAATTTAATTAAAACTTCTACATACATTAAACATCAGTAGTCCATCTCAGCCCTCCTCTTATCTCCTTTAAGAACCCACTACCTACCACCAGGTCTTGAAGATGTTTTCCTACATTTTCTCCCAGAAGCTTTATAGTTCTTGCTTTTATATTTAAGTTTTTTATCCATTTTGAGTTAATTTTTGTATAAGGTGAGAGATAGGGGTTCTCTTCCTTCTTTTGGTTGTGGATATCCAGTGCTCCCAGCACCATTTGTTGAATGACTGTTCTGCCAGAGCTGGGTGGGTTTGACAACCTTGTCAAAAATCACTTGATCACAGATGTGAGGGTCTGTTTCTGAACCATCGATTCGTTTCCATTGGTCCATGTGTCTGTTTTATGTGAGTACCATGCTGTTTTTTACCACTGTAGCTAGGTAATATGACTTAAAGTCAGGAAGAGAGATCCTCCAACTTCACTTTTCCTTTTAAAGATGTTTCTGGCTATTCAGGACCCCTCACCCTTCCAAATAAACTTGATAATCATGTTTTCCATTTATTTAAAAAATGCTGGTGGAATTTTTATAGGGATTACATTGAATATGTATATCAATTTGAGTAGAATTGACATCTTAATGATATTTTGTTTTCCAACCTGTGAGCATGGAATGTTTTTAGGTCTTTTTTAAATTTCTTTTAACAATGAGTTGTAGTTTTCTGAATACAAGTGCTTTACATAGTTGGTTAAGTTTATTCCGAAATATTTGATTATTTTAATCGCTATTGTAAATGGAATTTCTTTTCCTGACTTCCTCCTCAGATTGTGCATTACTAGTGTCTTTTAAAGTCTATTTCATCTAATATAAGTATAGCCACTCTGGCTTTTATTTTTATTTTTATTTCTTTTTCATTGCTGCATGCGTGGAATATCTTTTTCCAGCCTTTCACTGTCAATCAATCTGTATCCTTGGGTCTAAGGTGAGTCTCTTGCAGGCAGCATATATGTGGCTCATATTTTCTGATCCATTCTGCCAGTTTGTGTCTTTTGATTGAGGAGTTTCATCCATTAACATTCAATGTTATTACTGTAAAGGCAATTCTTATTTCACCCATTTTGACCTTTGGGTTTTATCTGTCATTTTATTTTCACCACTCTTTTGAGACTTTTAGTTACTTTTACTGACATAATCTTTATTAGACTCTCTTCCAAGCCTCTCTCTCCTGTCTTTTCTTTGAAGACTGTAGCACATCCTTTAGTATTTCCTGCAAGGCCAGTCTCTTGGTTACATACACTCTCAGTTTCTGTTTATCTGTGAATACTCTAAACTCACCCTCATTTTTTTTATGACAGTTTTTGCAGATGTAAGATTCTTGACTGGACATTTTTCTCTTGCAGTATCTTAAATATATCACACCACTGTCTTGCAGGACTAGACTCTAGTTGCCCAGAGATACTGATGAAGCTTCACGCCCCTTTCTCCTCTGCCTGGGGCGGGAATGGTGCTGCAGGTGTGGGCAACAATCTATGCCGTACAGGTCCAAGATGACTGCAGTTGCCCTGGTAGATTTCCGACTATTAATTCTTGCCACACACATGTACCTGGAGTTACCCAAAGAGGCTGGTGCACGGTCTGCCAGCTTCCTCACTGCCAGAGGTGGGGCCAAAGCCTAGGCTAGGGCTGCAGTCCAATCCGGGTGAAAGAAGCCAGTCTCTACTGTCACTGTGGTTTTCAGTCCCCCAGCTTCCCCTCATGCTGGGGGCGGAGTCAAAATGGCAGCCACCGGCCTCCTTCTGACTTGGACAGGTTCAAACTTTAGCTGTTCTTAGGGTTATACTTTAGCTGCTGAATTTACTAATCAGTAGCTGAAATCGGTGGCCAACCATCTCTTCCTCCCCTGTTTTTGAGAAATGGAGCTTCCAGTTCCTGCCACAGAATAGCTTCTGTGGTGACTTGTGCCACCAGGGTAGGATGATCACCATCCTCTGTGGCGTGGCCGGTCATTTCCCAGAGAGGCTGGGGCAGATCCCTCCAGCTTCCTCCCTGCCGGAGGTGGGCCTGGGGCTTAGGCTAGAGCAGCAATCTGATCTAGATGGAAAGAAGCCGGTCCCTGCCAGGACTGTGATTTTCAGTCAGCCCCGCTTCCCTTCATGCCAAGGGTGGGGTTAAAATGGCAGCTACTGGCCTCTTTCTGACCTGGGCAGGTTCAAACTTTAGCCGTTCTCAGGATCACACTTCAGCCCACAGAATTCACCAATCAGTAGCCAAAGCTGGTGCCCAACTGTCTCTTCCTCCTCTGTCTTCAGGAAGTGGAGCCTCCAATTCCAGCTGCAGAACAGTTCCCAAGGCAGCTGGGCACAGGCCTCCAGGGCATTGAGTGCCCCACCTGAGAATCTTCTCTGCAGATGGGCAGTCTCCTCCCTCCCTTCCTTCAAGGATGCTGCAGGATGCTCCTCTGGTCTCCTGGAGCCCCCAAACAGGTGCCCTACATAGCTCTGGGCGACCACCAACTGCCCCACAGCACGAGCCGACTCCAGGAGTGCCCTACTCTGCCACCATCTTGCTGGTTGTTCCAATGTTACTCAATTTTATAAAAAATGTCTGTATCTCATTGTTTAAGTGGCTACTATATTGCAAGGTGAGGCTAGATGGGGCTATTTATAAGCAATATTGAATTCTTAATTGAAACATGGATTGCTTCCACCATTTTTTCCCACTGAGCTTAGCTATTCCTTTCTGCCACTCATTCTCCATGAAATGTATTTCCTAGCATTCCTGCCCATAGCCCTGTCAGTCATCAGGCCAGGCGAGATTGTGAAACTGATCCTCTGGTTATATTAGTGGGAAAAAATATACTACCACAGGGCACTTAGCTGCCAGCCATATCATCTCAGGTGAATTCAAGGGAATTGATTTTTTTAATTCTTCAGCATTTCTAATTGTTCCCAAGCTGATTGCTAGTTAGTATTCTTAATATCAAATTCAGGGTAACTTTAATTGCTAATTTTTGTATTACTGATAGGCTGTGAAATTTCAGGGCTCCACAGTTTGACTGTGACTTCTTAGTGGTCACATTAGCAACTTTTTCTGTGACACTTTGACCAGCTCTGATCATGCAAAATATGCTGTGTAGTTGATTGGCCAAACAGCTGAATGCCTGGGTAGACCAAGGCTGAGCTATCTCTTGGGCCCACAACAAAGAAGACCTGAAGGTGTGGTCCACACCGAGGCGGAAATCGGAAAGTACCCGTAGAGGTGGTCAGGTTTGTGAGGCTGGGAAACCCAGGCACCTTGAGAACTACTCACTGGGCAGGAGTATGAGTGGAGGTAATTGCAGTGTTGGAATTATTCATGAGAAATGCCAAACATGCGAGCAAGGCGAGGGAATCACCCATGCCCATGGATCTGTTTGGGATGAGAAAGAGAGATGAGGCAGTGGGGCGAGAATGAGTTCAACTCCTTCTGGGACGCAGAGGTGGACTTTGTCTCTGAAAATCAAGGCACAACATCCTAGGTTGGATAAGTAGGACATCCGATTCAGTTTATTTAGTACACTTATTTTTGGTACAAATATAAATGTCCCTTCAATAATTTCCTTCATCTATATTCATGTTGATCTGATAAAACAAGTAGTTAAGATAGGAATGTTTTTCTAGTTGAGTACATGTCAGCATTGTTCTAAAAGATATGGCTGGTACACTGTACTTGCACAAAACAGACGGGTATATTTCCTTTGAAGTAAACAGTGGCCATATGAGAGGAGACACTAATACATAATAAGGAAGAAATAAATAATAAGCATTTAAAACAATCTAAAGCCCGGGCTGAGTATGCAGCATTTCGCGACTGAGCAGGATGATAATCCTCTCGCCTCCCATTTTATCTATGGTTTATTAGGGAAGGAAAATTGAATTTATTTGATTCTGAACTTTCTTAAAGGGAAATATGTTGATCTGTGATCATGTCTTTGCCTGAAGTTGGGTTGAATTTTTACAAACAAATGAATTGTGATCATTTCATTTGTAACATGTAACCTAGAAATTAAATGACAGCAGATCAATGATGTTTATTCAATTGATTGTAATCATTAATTCAATGAGCATAGGCCAGAGGTCAAAGTTGGGATGCTGTGACCTTGAGAAGTCAACATTGCCAAATATCACAAATCTCAATTTCATGCTTTGAAGAGTCAACTGAGTTGATAGAGAATCTAAAGGTAAGGCCAGTGCACAGAGCATCTTCTGATGTTACAGATCTTCATTATGTTCAGGAAGCAGAATCCTCTGCATGTTCTTAAAGCAAGCACAAAAGTTTCCAAAACAAAAGACCAAAATAGCCAAATTGTGGGTGTATGGGGTGTATGAATTATTGAGGATTGACTTGTGCCCCCCACCCCAAAGTCATGTTGAAGTCCCAATTTCCAGTATCTGTGACTTTGACCTTATTTGGAAATAGGGTCTCTATAGATGTATTCAAGTTAAGATGAGGTCATATCAGATTAAGGTGGGACCTAATCTGACATGACTTGTGTCCTTATACGAAGAAGAGGAGACATGCAGGGAGAATAAGGCCATGTGAAGTTTGAGGCAGTGATTGGAGCGATGCATCTACAAGCCAAGAAACATCAAGGATTGCTGGCAACACCGGAAGCTTCAAGAAGCAAGGGGGGATCCTCCGCTGTAGGTTTCTGAGGGAGTATGGCCCTACCAACACCTGGTTTTGGACTTCTAGCATCCAGAACTTTGAGACAATAAATTCCTGCTGTCTTATGCCACTTTGTATGTGGTACTTTATTACAGCAGCCCTAGAAAATTAAGACAGGTGTGCACGTGTGTCTTTCCCCTGAAAAAGGATCATACTCCTCATAACATTCCTACCTTATAATATACTTTTGTTACTTACCAGTCTATTTTACATATAATGATTGCATTCTAAATGCATATTCATATTTTTTTTGGTTTCTGTCTAACAAGAACAAAATACTATTTGGTTTACAGATCTTTAGTTAATTTCATTAAACCCATGGCATCTGATAGAACATCATCAGAGCTAAAGATCCAGAAACCCAAGATTATCTCAAAGAAACAGACTTTCATAAAGGTTTGATGTGCACTGAAATTACAACTTTTTTTTTTCCACTCTAGTTCCAATTCTTCCCAAATTCCCCCTATCATGATAAGAAAAGACTGTAACGAATAAGTAAAACATCAGCAAAGTAGGTTGCAGGGAAGGGTCTGGTGTTAGTTGGGTGTGAGACCTTAATTTTTTCTGTGCTATTGCTTGTATGTAAAGTCTAACTATTCCAGATTTCATAGATATTTTCATTGAAATGTGTATCAAAGTAATTGTAGACTCACATGCAATTGCAAGAAATAATAAGAGTTCCCTCGTGTACTTTTTCCAGTTCCCCTCAATGGTGACACTTTGCAAAACAATAGTATATCACAACCAAGATATTGACATCAATATAACCCCAATCTTACTCAAATTCCCCTGGTTTTACATGTCCTCATGTGTGCATAAGTATGTATATTGAATCATATGCCATCTTAACACCTGTGTTGGTTCTCTGCACTCATCACCGTTGTCAAGATACTGATACCGAGGAGTTTCACACACAAGGTTCCTTCATGTTGCCCTATTATGACCATGCCCACCCACTTCAGTATGCCCTCTCATGGATGTTTTAAACTTCAAAATGATCTAAAATTTACATATCATTACAGGGACATCTGAAATCTATAACTAGGAAGAAATCAAGATACAAGCATGATTTACACTACAATTAGCTTTAGAAAATAGAAGCATAAAATGATAATCATATGGGAGTACCAGGTCATTCAAAGCTATTTTATCTTTAAGAAATAATTGCAGATCCATGGTTTAGCCACAATGAAAGGGAAAGAAGGAAGACTGAGCAGTTTTATCTTTATAAGTTTACTCTAATTTCAAGCAAATATTAAAAATTCATGAAATTAATATTAAACCTTCACAGTCTTCAACCTCAGCTAATTTAACAGCTGTTAATAGTTCTTAACCCCATTTACTATTAATATAGTCTCTCTTCAAAGTATATATTCCTTAGGAAATATTCTTACCAAGCAGAATTATGAAACAGAAGATAACATATCAACAATGATTACATAGAACACAAACGCCATCCAGAAGAGATGACCTAACTTAATTTAATATTGTCCTGCCTGAACTGAGTGTCATTATGTACTTTTAAAATGTCTGATAATCTGATGGGTGAATGTTTCTTAATGCATTGTTTTTTGAATCACATGTAATTTATTTTTGTTGAAGTTTAAAATGACCTCATTTGCTTTTTGGCCATTAACAGATCTTATTGTAATTTAATAATGCTCTATATCTTTCTTCATTTGTCTATCAGTATTTTATTGTATAACTTTATTTTTCTCACTCATAAGTGTTGAAAATACTACACAGTTTTTGTTTGGCTTTGAGTTTTTCAGAGGTTTTCAATTTTGGGGGCATTAAATATCAAACAAGGTTTCATGGTTTTGCTTTAAACTCCTCTGTCCATCAGAAAAAAATAAAGAATACTTCAAATCAACTTTAAATTTGATTCAATTAAAACTTATACATATTTGATTACATTTTCTAAATTTGAGTCTTTATTGCATTTTACCCATTTTGATGTCAGAGATGGGTTAGGAATCTTATTTAATTTCCTTTCTCGTCCATGTATTTAGCTTTTTTTATTTAATGTCCTTTCTCCCTGGATTTTAAAGTCTTATTTGACCCTACACTATGATTTTATATAACCTTCCTTTTCTCTGAATTTTCTAATAATGGCACTAATTCATCTACTTTTTCTTGGTCCAACTCCACAGGCTTTAAATATTATACCTTTAGAAAATATTTCATTGTCTTGTAGAGAAAATCTATTCCTATCACTCTTTATCTAAAAACAATTATTTTCAATTCTTAGACATTTATTCTTCCAAATAAGTCATTCATGTAATTAGTGATTTGTTTTCAGTTCTTAAAGAAATCATGCCAGCATAAATTGGTTTGCATGATATTTGTAGAGAAATAAGGGGTGGAATTTCAAGCACACACTCATACACACATACATATTTATACAAGTTTTTCAAATATCAGTTCTTAGTACCTAAGTTAATGCCATGTCTTTATTTCTTATTCAAGTCTTTTTCATGGACCTCAGTAAAGTTTCTCCATTTTCTTTATGTAGGTTCTGTATATTTCCTGAGAGCCTTGGGGGAAGTTTCCTTGACTCTCTGACTGAATTATTAAAATTGGGCCTTCTCCACTGGCATAGGTATAGTTCTCCTCCTTGGTCTTCTCAGGGGCACAGTGGAAATGACTGTTAGAGTGCTACTAGTGAGGGGAAGGAATCATGAATAGCATAACTGGCCCTCTAGGATGGAAGCATGGGGTCTTATTTATATTGAGACTCAAGGGTATTATTCAATGGGAATAGCACCAATTCTGAGTATGCTAAATGTCCCGAGACAGAGTTCTCAGATTCCAAGATGGGCTATTCACTCCCTTATTCTGTGCTCTCTACCATACCCTGTCCCCCAACTCCATCTGTGCTCTTCCGGACACAGAAAAGAGAGCAAGTGTACTATCAAGCTCTCAAATGGCACCTCAAGGAAGTAGGCAAATGACTCTCACATGAGGTGGGAAACAGTCAAAGAGAATTCAGCTAAACTATGTCAAAGCAAACAGAGGGATTGGAAAGAGGCTGATTGAAATAAAAGCAAAATTTCCTATCTATGTTTGCCACTCAGGTGTGACCATATGACTTTGTTTTGGCTAATGGAGGTGAGCAAGGAAAGCAAACAAAAATCCTTGGGCTTATCATTAAAGGAACACAGTTTGCTCATTTGCCTGCATCGCTCCTCACTCTGTCTGAATATTGACATAATGGCTTTCCCCTGGTTTCCTGAACTTAGAGGAAAATAAACTTCTCTTTTGTTAACACACCATTATTTGGTGTTTTCCTGGTAATTTCAGCTGACCCTGATTTTAAAATATATATAAATAAGGCATGTATTTTGCAGCAAAAATCCATGCACCATAGCTACCAACAAAACATGCCCTCATTAAATTATTGAACTTCTTGAATGGAGAAAGAAATTATCAGGCATCCAAGCAGAAAAGCAACTCACTCTCAAAGTGAAAAAAATCAAGTTTACTTTTTAATTCTCAACAGCAATATTGGATTTTTACCAAAAAAAATGGTCTTAGGTCTACAATTCAGAAGGAAACAGTACATGGGCAAAATATCATAACAGTCTAAGTTATCTTTCAAGTTCAAGGGGTAGAAGAAGGTGTTCTCAAATAAGGATATGCCCTGGGGACAAAACTACCTGCAAGGCAATCTTGGAACAAATAAGAAAAAAAAAAAAAGAAATAAAAACATCTGACCATGAAATCTAGTCATAATCAAGAATAGGGAAAGTATGGCAAAAAGAGCCGGGGGTGAACATTGACTGCATTTAAATATTACACTATAACAAAATGACTTTAGAAGAAATGACTTTTAAAATTTAATGTATAATAAATTATTAACAAAAATCCCACAGTAGGAAAATAAAAAGTGGGAGAAATATTTGCTCCACTTTGACTTCCAGACTTACCCAACCAACTGCCTTCTTGATGTCTCAGCTTGGGCATCTTAAATTCAGTGTGCATAAAACCAGATTTATGGTCATTCCCTCCAAATTTGGCCACTTTCCAATGTTTTGTATCAATGAGCCAACTTGTCATTCACCCACAAACTTCTGTTTAAAATAGTTCAGGGGTCACTTTACATGTGGGACCAAGTATCCCTGGTGCTCACTCATGGGCTCAGGCATGGTTTCCCTTCTCTGTCTTTCTCTCTGTCTCTCCTGTCTCTCTTAGCTACCCCCTTTCTCAGCTTCCACCTGAAGGGCTCCTACAGGCCAGTGATTCTCCCAGTGCCCTCCCCAGGAAGGATAAATTCAATTCGGGGATTAAGGAGGAAGCCTGCAGTCTAAGCTGTGTCTCAATATAATTTTACCAAAATAAGCACAGTGTTGGAATCCTCATTTGTATTCTTGTGAAAGTTCTTGATGTAGTTGAGAAACTGGAAGGAGCTTGTGATTTATCTCTACCCCCTCAAATCACACCACCATTGTTTCTGTCTACGTGGGTGAGGGAACACATTTTACCAATGCGCTATATTTTAAAACTTTGATAAGCATTCTGAGTCATTTGTTTTAACTGTGCCTCTTGAATCAAGCATATTGGGTTTTGATGTGTCCTCCAACTGAGATGGCTCCTTTAAATTGGTAACTTCAGCCAAGTTACCCATGTGTGGCCTTAAGATTTCTCATGCATTACGGTTTGCTGTTTTGCCTTCATATGGTGATTTTCTTTGCAGTTTTGTATTTATGTTCTGATAGTTTTAAGGGTTTGTACATTTTCTCCAAGTGGTTATCTAAAAGTAACCCAAAATATAATGCTCCTTGAGTAATATCTATTAAATAATGATAAATTTTTTAATAATTTTACTTCCTTCCTATTTTTCTTGTTTTCCTTTACCACCTAATTTTAGTTGACCTTTGGTTATAAAAAAAAATAACAAATCTACCTTATTTCCCACTATTTATTTAGTATTGATATTCTTATACTCTCAGTGCTTAGGAATAAATACTCATTATTTAATCATAATTGCCACGTTTGTTGCACTTCATTCCTGCAATCAAATGGATCCAATGCTTCTAGTAGTCCTTTTGTAATACGTTCCCCATTTTTCACTTGGTTGGTTGAATTTTTGTTCTCTAGTGGTTTTTCAAGAGAACTCAAAGCAATTATATTCCATTAGATGTTGCATATTCAGAAATGAGTATCTGTCTTTTTGTTGAGTATCAATTTCTTGAATTATTTATTCTTTCTTGAGGAAATTGTCCTCATTGTTCAATCGTCTTTTGACATTGATTGTCGAGGCAGAGAATTGAGGTCAGCCTGAAGTTTCTTCTTGTCTTGTAGGTGATTCTCTATCATTTGCTAGATGACGAAGAAGATTCTGTCCTTAACTTTGAATAATTGTAAAGTTATGAGGACAAACAGCTATTGCATTTTGGCCTTTTGGTGCCAATGTTTTACAGAGGCAAGTTTTCTTTGTTTTGTGGGAATTTTTATTATATTTTTTTAATGTTCTTGCTTCATTTCTTCAGCTCTCGTCTATAGGGACACAAATTATACTGATATTAGTTCTCCTTTGCAGTTCTCTGTGCCTATCATTTCTCTCGAATACTTTGGAGTGCTTTGTTCATTTTCTTCACATTTCATAATGTGGTCCTGCATGTCTTTCCGTGTTTTTTTTTGTTTTGTTTTGTTTTTTAGCACTTTCTATTCAACTTTGTACTGATATCAATGGGACATGATTTCTGTGATGATTTTTTTAATATCTTTCCAATGTCTTCCTTAAATTCATCCAGATCAAATGTGATCTTCTGTTGTCTCTCCAAATTTCTACAGACTTTGTGATCTTTGCTTGAGTTTCTTTTTTGGTTTGTTTGTTTGTTTGTTTTAGGCGGTAATGGGGATTGAATCTAGGACCTTGTACATGGGAAGCAGGTGCTCAACCATTTGAGCTATGCCTGTGCTTCTTTAGTTCTTATATTTTATAGATATTAACTTTGTTAAAGCTTTTCAATTCTAAATGATACTATGGTCCAAAATTTTTCATCTCCTAGGGTACAGTTTCTGTGTTAAGCTGAGTATTATTTATCTGGTAATTATTTTACTGATCTTATAGTCTCCCTTTTCTCTTGCAATAATTGTATAGATCATTTTATAATGTGGTTTGTTTCTTCTAAACAAGCTATTTGCTGGAAATCCATCAAGGAAGGAAGCCAAGGCCTTGCCATAGGCTAGAAATAATCCCCTCTCAGTGATTATTTCTGGGGACATAAGGTTGTGTGTGTTAACTGAATAGTTTAGCCTCAGTGTGTTAGCAGGTAATAAGAGTCCACAGCTGCAGCTCTAGATGCAGTCTCTCTCCCTTATCCAATCTTATTGATGACTTGCTTCCTGCAAATATGGTATTTCCTTGAGATTTGCCACTCATCAGGACCCCCCATGTTCTTCATCTCCATTATTTTTTACAAGGAATGCTGATTTTGCCATCAAAATAGAGAAGGGTGTGTTTGATGTGCCAATGACTTTGGAAAATACTGTCTGTTGGCTACTGCCAGCAGCAAGCAAGGGCATCCATTCCTGCCATCTTTCCACCCTTTTTTTCCACCTTTTCCCACAAAAAAGTATTTGAGATAAAAGATATGTCTGACTTACATACTCAAAGATGGATTTTGCAATTCTGATTCTCATTACTTTGGGTGAGGTGGGGTATTTCCAAGTGGAGAATGGCAGCCCTGCATTTGTTACGCCATTTAAAATTTGGTATTTCACCACATTTAGTCATCTCCACTTGACAACAAAACACCATCCTATTTCCAAATCAGTGTCCATTGAGCCTTCATTATTGGACTTTATTTTCTCCAGAATAATTTATTAGTAGTGGGTAATATATTACTGTTCAGAAATGGCACCTTTTTATATATTACACTGATAATTTCATTATTTTAAGAATTCATTTGTGACCATTACATAACCACTGGTCAGCCTCTTTGGACAATATCACAAGGCATAATTTGCAAAAGGAAATAGCTTGAGTGACTTTTTCACCTACTGTGTAGTTTCCTTTTCATGTGCATTTGAGAGTTTTCTAGAATCAGAGTCAGACACAAAGCAAAGTTGCTAGTGTCAAGGAATGGTCCAAGGTGGGAATAGGAAGAAAGTAATAGACCAAATAGGGTCGCTAGCCACATTCCACTTGACTTAAGTCCCAATAGTTAAATAGTGAAACACACACACACGTGAGTATTGTCCTTAGGTTACTTTTAGCCTATTTCTGCCGGGTTCCCCAAGAGGGAAAGATATTAAAGTAGCAATTTTAATAACCATCACCATAGCATTAACTTCTTTTAACCCCCATCCTACTCTTGCATATCCGTTATGAAGTGTCAGTGTCTGTAAGGAAAAGGAAATATTCATTAATAGCATGAAGAATTCTAAGAAAGAGGCAACATAAAATGGAAGTAAAAGAATGGAATTTGGGGTCAAATTGCCAGAATTGAAAACTAGCTTTACCACATATTATGTGAGCAAAGTGCTAGTATAGTAATAGTGCTAGGACTGTAGTATGGAGATAAAAATGAGACAAGTAGAATGAAAATCACTTAGAGGTAAAATAAGTAAAGCAAATAGTAGAGTGCTGCCACATAATATATACTCAGTTAAAGGCTGGCCATTATGATATCATCCATCTTTTCAATGTTTGCTACTCTGCTACATGAAAAATGGTAGCTGGTTGCTGTTTGAAATTTCAAATTCCAAATCAATAATGAATTTTAAAATCCTTTAAACATGTTTACCAGCCATTTTGTATGACTTCTATGAGTTGCCTGGTCATATTTTTTGCCTGTTTTTCTCCTGGGATATTTGTATTTTTCAAGGTAATTGTTGGCAGTCTATTAATATTAGACACAGTAATCTTTTCTGCATATTTTTTTGTTTTATATTAGTCACTAAACATTTTTTGCAAAGGTTTATTCTCATCCTCTCATTTGTATTTTTAAATATTTTTATAAAAGTATAATATGCATTCAAGAATGTTCAATACTCTTACACAATCTGAACACATCTGTTCAGCCAGCACCCAGATCAAGGAAAAAAATTGAATAGTCCAGCTGCCCAGAAGCTCCCTTCTTATACTTTCTAGTCTGTATCACAACCAATTGTAACTACTAACTTGCCTTCAAGCAACACAGATTAGTATGCTTTCATGTTTTTGGACTTCAAATAAACGGAATCATATGAAATTGTACTCTTTTGTGTCATTTGTAATTTAATTTTAAATATGGCACTTTTCATATACATATACATATATATTTACATTTTGGACAATGTAATCTAAGTCAGTTAAGGAAATGAAGATGATATTTTTAACATATGATCGTAATAAAGGGTCGGCTGGTAAATATTTCAGTATAATGTGATAGTTTTGAGTGATTTCACCTCTGAAACCAATATTTTTCAGAAAAGGGAATGAGAGAACTTTAATCATTGGGATTCTAATTTTTGAAAGCGTGTCATCTTATCTCCATCATCTAGTGTTTAAAACTTTGTACAGTCTGGTTCATCTGACTTTACATTCGTATTAACTCCTTGTCTCTTAAGCAGTGTATAAAGGCAGGCCTGTCTGTATCGCCCAAACACCGTGTCACTGCTATGTTTCTCTCTCTGTGTCATTCAGAATTGCCCTCTAGCCGCCCCGTCCTTAATGAAATTCTCATGAGGCCTAATGTCCAACTTCACAGCCACCCTCTCTTCAGGCCAATGCATCTTTTTTGAATAGTTATGCACTGTGTTTCACATAATACCCCAGGTCCTGAGAATAAAATTAAATATGTCATGAAATCATTTTTATTAATGTGTTCATGACTCCTAGGAGAAAACAGTATTTAAAAACATCAAAACAATAAAGTTCATTTTAAAATATGTACAAGCTACAGAATTGGTATGAAGGAGAGAGTGATTCTGAAATCCTTGCAGAAGTCAAAATCTGTTGCAATTATTGATGTGAAGCTTGACAATGGGAGTGATTTACGATGATTGGAAGAATGACTATGAATCCTTCTTAAAGTTCTCCCAGACAAGAGAGATGGTTTTCATGATTTCAGAGGATGGTCCTCTTCAGCAATCATTTTGCAAAGTAACTTTAATGCAAAAATTCCACATATTTCCTGCATTCAGAGAGAGAGAGTCTCTTTTATGGTGCTGAGGATTCAGCACAGTCATGGTGAACGAGCACATCAGCTTATGGCTGAAATGAAGGTAGCCGGCAAGCAGCAATGTGTGAAATCAATCATGGGCACAGCTGGGACTCTCTGGAGTTGTCAGGAAATGGAATGGACTCAGTGATGCTTTGGAGAACTTCTGACCTGGAGGCCAGAGTCCATCAGCAGAAGTCTGTTAAGGCAAACCCACTGCTGAATGGTTTGAACCAGTTACTGGAACACTCTCAGAGAAAGTCTTGACGAGGCTGTGACAGCATGAAAACTGGTGTAAAGCACACGCAGAGATGCTTGTCAACTTTCCCTTCTTGTTCAAGTTTACATCACCCACTCCCAAGAACATGTGTGAGACAGACAGGAAGACTGCCGACGTCTGCACTTTGGACGTTCTCCTGCTGTAACTGGCAGCATCCATCTGGCGAGCACTTCTGGCCTGCTGTGGGTACACTGCTTACATATGGGATTATATGAATGGAATGGAATAAACAGCAGAATAAGTCCCGCTTTGTGCATGTAGAGTGTTTTTGTTCTTAGATAACCAAATTCCAAACGAAACAGACACAAATCCCTTCCACTGTCCTTTTCCATAAGACACTGGATGGTCTACAGACCATGCTAGAGACCTGAGTTATTTTTCACGTCTCTCGTAGTCTCTCCCCAAGGTCGCAGGAATTGCCTGACAAAACTCTGGTCCTTTTTTCCACTTGCTTTTCATCCATGCATTATTTCTGGGCCTCTGGAAAATATTAAGAACATACAATAATTCAGTCATCAAATATACGGATCATCAGAAAAGTAGAACTTTTAGGCTAGTGAGGAAGACAGTAATACACAGATATTTGTTTCTTCCCTTCAGCTTCTAAGCAGGGACAAATGTTCACATTGATTTTTTGAAACTGTTTTCACATGTGGCTATGGAATTACATGGGAATAATTAGTATCATAGCAAATATTTGGGAGTTGTAAAAATATCTCCAGCCCTTCATAGGCATGTATCACAGCCAACAGCCTTGTATTGAGGGAGCAAGGAAAAGAAACACCCAACCTCTTTCTTTTTTTTTTGCCTTCCAATCTCCTGCTGGTTTCTCCTAATGATGAAACTCAAACAGAAGCAAGAGAGCAAGGGCGTTTGGTTGACGCATTCCTTAACTATCAGACTCCTGGGGTTCAGAGCAGAAGAGAAAAGAGTAGAGAAAATATCTGGAGGCGTAGTGAGAATACAAGAACACATACTCCAAAAATTTTGGGAAGTCTTGATTAGACTGAGATTATTTCAGAATCATTAATATACCTCCTGTGAGTGAGTGCCCCAAGTCACAGTTTTTGAACGTTTTTTTCTTTGCTCACTGCCTATGTGACCTTCACTTCTGTGCTTTTAAACACCATCTAAATTCTGATGACTCCTAAAAGTACCCTTATCTTTGCCCTGAGCTCCAGCCGGGAATTTGCCATCTTCCTGTGGCTGTTTCAGATTCGACTTCCCCACTGCAGCAACCTGTGCACCACCCCTGCACCCATAAAAATCAGGCTCCTAGGGAGTAGATGTGGCTCAAGTGGTTGAGCTCCTGCTTCCCACAAGGGAGGTCCTGGTTTCTGGTGCTTCCTGAAGCAGGCAGGGAGAACAGCAAGCAAAACAAATGAAAAAAAAAAGGAAGGAAGGAAGGAAGGTAGGAAGAACTCAAGGGAGTCAATGTGGCTTAGTGGTTGAGCATCGGTTTCCCACATATGAGGTCACAGGTTCAATCCCCGGTACCTCAAAAAAATAAAATAAAAAAATAAAATCAGGTTCCTACTCCCACATTCTCCGTGTCAGTACTCCTTTTGCTCTGGCCAAAGCCCAGGGAATCAGCCTGAAATTCTTCATTTTTCTCCTATATCCTATCCATTTTCAAGTCTACATTCAAAATCTACCCTAAGTTGGTCTACGTCTCCCCTCTTATAGAACTACTGCCCTAGTTCAAACCTAGAACATGATAAATTCTATGACAAACCAGAAGTCTAGATCATGACAGACTTTTCTCCCTGCTCCACTCTTGCCCCCTCCCAAACCCACACGGTATTTCTCCATGAAGTTATCTTTGGAAAGAAACTTCCGGGCTTCCCATCATGCTGAGAATAAATTCCACACTCCCAATCCTGACCTACAAGGAGCCACAGGATCTGGCTTCTGCCAATCGTTTGCCCTGATCTCCTTTACTTTTCCATTCTCTTATTCTGCTCTGGCCCTGTGCTGCTGTTTCTCAAACACACCAAAAGGATGCCAGTTTCGGCATTGTCACTTCCTCCTTCTTCTGGCGGCTGTGCCTCTCTCTCAGATGTCTCCTGATTCACTCCACCTCATTCAGAGCACTTCTCAAATGTTACCTGGGTCTTTCCTAACCCCTTTTATTTAATATAACTTCTCTTCCTGCATTTTAGGATAGCCTGTTTTCACTATTTGAAATTGTAGGATGTATGCATGTATTTACACAAGCATGTATGTATTAACTTATTTTTTTAATGCTCATTTCCCAATTACAATGTAAGCTCAATCAAGGACGTTTTCTTCTTTCTTTATTCCTGATCAACATAAGTTAATAAATTTTGTTGTCTGAATGAAAGAAATATTTTCTGCATATTGAAGCAGATATATCACTTATATTCACAGAGCACTTTTGCAACATAGCTTTTAACATGCTTTAAACTGGCTTAAGCCAATTTCAGATACCACCCCCAGCCTTTGATCTAGAGAGCAGGCATGGCTAGAAAGGCTGTGTGAAGAATAAGATTCTTTCTGTGAGCCATACATCCCTCTTTTCCACTTTTGCTACATCAATCCATATCTATAACATCCTCTGGAACAGAAGACCAGATCATTTGCTTATTTACAAAGACACACTTTTAGTAGGGCACAGGGCAGCGCCGTCCTAATATCCTGACATTTATAGTGGCCAGCGCCAAAGTTGGGGTGTATGGGCACACACAAACACTCAGTGAAGGAAACAAGACTTGTGGACTTCTATAGATAGCAAGTAGGATTTGTGGCATTTCTTGGAGGGCAAATATTTCAGAGACTGGGGGAAGAACCATCAATATGATTGTGAATATCCTGTCCTGACAGCTAAGTACTAGAGGCCCGAGGCTGATGGACCCAGGCAGGGCCCAGTCTTGAGTCCAGGCTTGCTGAGCCCACTTCATATGAACATTCCTGTGTCCTCCCAGCATCATCTTCCAAGACCCCTCTCGAGTGGCATCTTCTCAATGATGCTTTCTCTGACTCTGATGTGAGAATAAACATCCTTCCTCAGAAAATCCACAGTAATTTGTTTGTGTTTATTTTATGGCCTTTATCACATGTTAATGTTTTTGTAGTTAGAGGTAGCCATGCCTGGCCCAACAGTCCATGAATTGTCTGATGTCAGAGACAGCATCCCATTTCTCCCCAAAGGTACAAGCATAGATAGCCTTGTTTATTGTAAGTCCTCAAAAATTCCTTGTTGAATAAATGAATGATCCCTGTGGTATAACTTGTCTCAATGAAAATTAATAGGGATGGGTCACCTAACTTCCAGATCAAACCCAGAGAGCTAGAGACAGAGGAATAAATTTCACAGAGTTAAAATCCCAACAAAATCTCTTTTATAAATACAATATTTTATCTTTAGAAGAAGTGCAAGGAGTGCCATACAGCAATACGTATCCCACCTAGCAAAGCGCTCAGCCCTGACATGAGCATCACCGCTGAGTTTCGGATGCCCCAGGTGCCACAAGAAGGCATTGGTATCACTGCACGAAGCCAATGCCTCGTGCCTTCGCTCTAGGCATTACTAGCTGTTTGAGTCCTATTAGATTTCTTATTCTCACTCAGTCTTAGTTTTCCCATCTGTAAAATTAGGTTAATATCCCTTAAGTCACAGGTGTTGTGCATGTAAGAAATGAGCGCATAGCTGTGAATTTTCTTTTATAAAAATAACGTTGTAAGTTCTGAAATATACTGCACATGTGTGAATGGCTATCATTGCAGTGAATAGCTCATATTCTTATGCCCTGTACAACTTCTTCCCTCTTTAATCTGGTAAATAAATCTTCCCCTTCATTCTGTACTCCAAGTTGCCTCTGACCTGCCATGACAGTATAACTCAACTCTGCTTTCTGAACACTTTTTTTTTCTTGGCCCAGCAAAAGTACCTGATTCATAATGTACCAATTAAAGTTTTGCCCCAGGATTTTGGAACCAAATGAAAGGAAGGTGCATTTTGCTCTCATTAGTTAAATCTAAGGATATTTAAATTTGGAAGCTGTTGACAGTCATTTCCTCCAACTAGACTAAGGAGCAGGAAAAAAAAGAGCTGACAGCAGGAGAGATGAATAACGTTGTTAAAAAAAAAAGAGTAAGTAGATATGTAAAATGAAGCTGGGGACAGAACATTTCAGGATACCCATTTTTATTGGGTACCTGGATCCCAGAAACCCTGGCATCCTGCTTTCAAAGCCTTACTTGTTTATTTGTTTATTTATTATAATCTACTTAGGGTGGCCATGACAGTTCTAGCAATCACTATGTCATTAGATTACCTCTTCAGGGAAATGCAAAGACAGGACAAATTTCAGGGGGCTAGAACAGGCCCCCTGACCTTCTTCTGGCCACTGGCTTCTGTGTTCATAGGGGATAGAGTATAGGAAATTCCAGAACAGTTAAGAAAAGTTAAGGGTTATCTGGAAGATATGTTGCACTAAGATAAGGATTGCATTATTTTGCACATATTTGTCCTCAATGAGTTAATAGTTGGATGGAAGACACTGATGGCAAATTTAAGTGTTATCAGAGGATATACTCAGGATGATGCAGAGACACAATAAAAAAAAATGTCTCCACTTTCAAGAGTTTCAGGAAGGCATGCAGAGGAAGTGCTACTTGAGCTGTGTCTTGAAAGATGAATAGGAGTTAGCTAGGTTTAAAAGAGTTTAGAGCAAAGAGAAGGGCATTCAAAACACCAGAATGGCATGGCCGAAGCCTTGAAGCCACACGAGACATACAGGCAGCTGCGCTATCTCCATATCATTGGCGTGCAATGCTTGCAGATGTGAGAAGACAAGAAGCCGCTGTCTCCTTGTCTCTTGACAAGTGGGTGAGAAACATTATGCGACTTCCTATTTAATCACACCACCTTGGCAAGTGTGTAGAGAATGTATACCAGGAATTGGAAAGGGGGAGTTGGGAGGAGAGGCCCTCAATTGAACAGAGGCAGAGACCTTGGTTGAAAGTGGAGAATACGTCACAAGGGGTGGAAAACTATGGTGAAACCTGACCTAAGAAGTTATCAGTTACCACCAAAGTCAAGAGAAGACACAATGCTAAAATATTTGAGACTTGCACCTTTTGGGAATGTGCAGAAAGAAATACAAGAGGATGACTAAAGGCTTTCTGGCTGGGAGACTGGGTGAATGATACTGCCTTTCAGTGAATCAGGAAATTCAGAAAAAAAATCACATTTGGGAGAACATGATGAGTTGAATTTAAAGTTGAAATTAAAGTTGATCTTAACGTTCCTATGATATATCCAATTAGAAACGTTGAGCCACAATTTGCATATACAAGTCCAAAGTGCAGAAGACACATTAGGGCTAGAATATGGATATAGGTATCAGATCCTTGGAGGTGGTAGTTAAAATCATGAGAGTAGATTACACCCCTGGTAAGTACACAGTGAGTAGACCTGGGGGATGAAGAGTAAACCTTTAGGGATGGGTAACATTGAAGGCATGGGCAGAAAAATAGGAACCCATGAAAGAGAGAGAGAGCAACAGTATTAATTCTGCTCAGAGGGTTTAGTTAAAGTGTTCATTGTATTTACCAATTAGAAAGTCATTGAGATCTTAGCAAAAGTGCAGCATTAGCAGAATGATGGAAATAGAAAGCAATTGCTTTGGTTGCAAAGTGTGAGGTGAGCAAATGAAGCCAGAGAATGGAATGCATTGTTCTTAGAAGACTGGCCATAAAGGCACACAAGAGATGCCAAACAGGCCCTGAGAGAGGGGCTTCTGGAGCGAACGGCAGCAGTGGCAGTGCTACTGTTGGTGGCATCGTGCACCCAGGTCAGGTAGCGTGTTGGGGGTGCAAACTGCACGGTTTCATGCCCAGTGTCCAGTCTGGTAGGGTTGTCCTTGCCGGATCAAGTCTCCACGTGGCTTGTGCATGTTCTTAGCTGTATATGCCTGACTTAGGCTTTCTATACACTTGTCTTTTCTGCCTAAACCGTAAGAGTTAACTTTGTCTGTAAATAAATATTCTCTCTGAAAGTTTGATCTTCATGGTATAGCTTAGTGAAAATTCATGACTGATTGATTTAGGATACAGGGAACTCAAGATTCAAACTCTGAGATGTAGGAAATCCAAATGTGAAAATGTGCTTTCACCAGTCCAGGTTGTTTTCTTTTCTTTATCTGACTGCTACTCAACTAACCAATCAACTAGTGAACCAACCAACCAACTACATCCTCATTCTCAGTGTGGTGAAGAATGTGGCGGAGAAACAGATTTAAGTTCCCGTTACACAGGAGTTAACAGCACGTCTGTGTAGACTAGTTCAAACCATGAGAATGAACTGTCAGCTGCTGTATGCATAGCCAATGGAAGCTCTCCAAAGCAGGAAGAGTAACCGCTCTGTAGGTCGCCTTGGTTCTCTTTGAGGGCTGCAGGATCCTGAACAAGCCAGCACTGCTCCTCCTTGACCCCTCTTCCATGCAACCCAGGGTAGATGGAGCAGTGGCTGAAGGCTCAGAGAAAGGAGCTGAGGCTCTCCCCCTCATCTGGATTACAGAGTTTCCTGATGACACATGGGTGGCTTTGGAAAAGCCCCTAGTCTCCTGAGAACTGACCTAACATCAATATGACTTCTCAACTAACCAAATAGTCTACATATAATTATAGAGAACTTCCAGTGTACTGAGACTTGTTTCTACCATGCGTTAATGAGGGGTGCCTAAAAATGCTGATTAGGCACTCCCAACAAGGAGATGCGGTGCTCTCACAGGGTCAGAATAGACCAGACAATGCTCACAAATAGCTTCTAAAATCTTAGTGACTTAGCAAAACACTGTTTACCTGAAAATCTTCTACAAGCCAGGGGAATTCTCCCCTACCCAGTTATCCAGGGTGCTCACTTTGGGGCATTTCTATCTCTAACAAGTGGCCTCCAAGGTTGTCACAGTATGGGAGAAGAAAATGAGACGATGCTGATTAAACCCCTGACACATGCCACTTCTGCTTGTGTTCTCTCTGTCTTTCTTTCTCTCTTTCGTTCTTTCATTCTTTCTTTCTTTGGGTAGGCTAAAACTACTCATCTGGCCCTTCTAACTGCAAAGGGGACTGAGAAATATGGTGGAGGGCATGGAATATCTAATTAACATTACCCTTTCTTCCGTGTCATTTTTTGGGGAGGGAATTAAGACTTAAAATAATTAGAAAAAATAGAAAATCATTGCTTTGTTCATGCTGTTATCCATCCATTGATTCGTCTGTAAGCACTATCTGCCAGACTCTGTGCTGGGTGCTGAAGACAAAAATAAGATGGGCATAAGTTCCTGATGTGGGATTTAAATCATATAGAGACAAAGCACTTACTGTATTTATTTTTGTCTATCTCAGGGAGGAGGAAAACAACAGCTGCTTGATAAGTGTTTGTCTAATTGAATCTCATTCTGACTTTTGCTTAAATATTTTCTTCTCCACGAAGCATTCCCTGATCAACCTTTTAATACTGGATAATATCAAACACTTCTTTCTATTTCAAGTTTTTGTCCACAGTATTTGTTACTACGTGTGTCACTTATATGTATATTGTCTGATTCTCCGCAATAGATTGTACATTCAAAATGGTCAAGGATTTTTAAAAATTATTTATTGTTTCACAGTTTCTACAATAATACCTGGAATATAATAAAGTTAATAAACATTTATTGAATTAATCAAGTTAAGGAAATGATCAGCACATACAAGAAATGACGAACTATGATGTTAGAAGACAGAGCTTTTCTTTCAATGGCCATGGAGGGTCAGGGAAGGTTTGATGTTAAAAATAGATATTAAAAGGCAGATATGCATAGAGGCTTTCCAGGGAGAGCCCAGCAAAGCGCGGCGTTGGCGAGCAGCTGAGCGTGTGAGTGGTTGGTCTCGGACTGGGTGTGTGAATGTGGGCAGAGGACAATTCTCAGGCTCATCAATGGCTGCATAATTTGCTCACAGATCTGGAGTGTGACATGGAAGGTTTGCAGTAGTGGGAATGCTAGGACCACTCAGAAAGGTCCAAGAGGGTTTCCATGATAGCGGGAACGCTGGAATGATGTTCAACTTCCTGTCTTGCGGATGCAAGTGCTGCAGAGCTCACCAGCGACTGAGTCAGCTCACGACGGGGAAGAAGTTAGAAAAGTGGTGGTTTAGGTTTATTTCTTTGATTTTGAGGGGAAGGAGAGCCCTCAGATGAGTAGATATAGCTGAGCAAGAATGCACTAATAGATGGACTGAAAATGAGAAGCACCTCAGTATCTTTCAAAGTACAGTACAAATGTTACCTCTATCCCACCCCCACCCCCCTCTCTCTTTCCCACACAGCCTCCTATATACATTTCTACTTAGGGTATAGGTAAATTTGCCAAAAGTTACATCAATGCTCAGTTTGAAAAGTGAATGGCTTGTTGACCACATAAAAGTTTTAAAAAGTGTAAAGTATGACAGGAATGTATAGCAATGTTAACAGGTTTTTGTCAAATTCCCCTGCTTTTTGTCATACAGTGGCTATAACATCGTACATTGTGGGTACTTAACAAGTGTCGGCGGACTGAAATTTGAAGTTCAAATATGTAGGCAACATTATCTCCATACGTTTTTCTCCTGTGAAAGTCATCTCCCCAGACCAGAAGTCTGAACAGCAGCAGAAGATGGTGAGGTCCATTGAAACTCATCAAGTAGTATGTTCATTTTTTGTTTCTGATTTGTTGTTCATAAACAGTAGATGTGCATTAACTGGTTTTATTCTTACACTAGAATTTTGTGCCCTTTGTCCAAGATTTAGAAGTTAATTGGCAGCTAACTCACTCTGATGACAACTTCGGTGTGCTTGAGGGACATATTTTCGTAAATTGCCACGTTTTTGATAGATTTTAGCATGATGGGTTCACTCATAGAGTGTTATTACGCTCCAGCAGAATTCACTGCCTCTGCTCCCCTCAGATGATGGGGTAGAAACCCATGCTCTCCTACTTCTTAGCAACACTGATAATAGCAATGTATCTGCAGCAAGCTTTTGCACAGCACAGCAGAGAAAGAAGAAACCCAAGAGGGCCCACAGCAGCCATCAGGGCATTTACCGTGAAACTAGAGCAGAGCACTGTAATTTCAAAGGTGCTGTTGAAGGCGTCATGCCTTATGGAGAGGCACTGAAGAACACATCCATTTCCCATGAACTTTTGTAGGATCTACTGGGAGGCTTCTCTCTAACAGAGGTCAATAATGTTGTTTTCAGGCTGCTTTCTGCACACAAAGCAGTTATCAGAGGTTTGCTAAGTCCCACGGAACAGCATTCCCAATAGTTCCATGTTACACGGAGCCTGATTCTAAGAGTACTTGGTTAGCTTTCATTTCCAATTCCATTGCTGACTACACACTGCCAAGAATAACTACTTTTCTCAAGGTCTCAGTTCTCTCATCTTTAAAAAAGAGAAATTCACGACTATGTGAAATTTGGGCTCCCAAATAAATCCCTCAATGATTATTGTGAAGTCTCAGGTGGTGTGTGGGCGATGGCGAGTGGGAGAGAGGGAGTGCAGGAGAAATACGATGCTGCAAGGTGTTTGTGGAAGAGTGTGGGAGAATTTGGTCCTTTTCAGGTATGTGCATAGCAGTGGCCATGAAGACTCTCTGACTTCATAAGAGGAGGAGGCAATGTTGCCAAAGCAGCTTCTCACTCCAGGCTTCCAATTGTGGAAGGGAACCCCGGGAAGGTTGTCTTTCCATTTGCAGAAGGTACTTACTCAACTCCTACTATCAGGGATTGAACTATCACTATACTCAGTCACAGTTGCACTATTAAAAATGTTCAATTAAGCTTAATTTAACCAGTTGCTTCTGTTGAATAAATTAACAACAACAACAAAAATCACCCATCTACCTATCTGCTTCAGAAAGGAAAAGGGTGTGGTTTAGTCTTTCTCAGTGACCAAGGACCTCCAGTATGAACATCCAGTAGGGTAGGTGGCCGTGATGCATCGGTCTTCACAGTCAGCTCGCCCTGCACCAGTCATTTCTCTTCTGGGATCCATCATAACAGTTATGCAAGGATCCCACCCCCATGGACCTGAGCTTAGGTACATGTACATGAGGAAAGAGTTCACATTTGCCTTAGACTCTCCAAAAGTCCAGATCCAAGTGTTTAGGAAACTCTGATCTACTCTAAGTGGCCCTAAATGGTGATGCTAATGTGACTGATGGAATGAGTTAACAAGCCCCATCACTTTCACCCGTTAGCACAGTACTGGCCCCAAAATGCATGAAAAATTGACTATGTTTTAAAAACATCTTGATTTGAAACCACAGTTGCTATTATCTTTCTTGGCGACTTAGGTGAGATTTGCTGGTAAGTGGGGCAACTGAATTACACGGTGGTTAATTGACTAGCAAAAACCCACATGTTAACTTTCCACGATCTTATTTCTCCTTCATAAGCATGGAATCTTCCATGCTGTGAATTTGCTGCCTTGGGTATCATTATTCAGATTGAAATTTGCCTTATTATCCATCATTTCAAATAACCTAAACTGTGTATATAAACTTCCCCGGGCAGAGGCACAAAGTAATATGTGGACCTGACATTTGAGACTTCCTTTTTATAAGTTAAATTCCATTATAAATGTAAAGAATAATGTCAATTAGCAATGAAAAATGTAAACGTAATTAATAACAATAAGTAGGTGTCAGCCCACAAAAAACCAGACCCCACCCCCAGTCACTCTTATGACCTGCCAAAGCCTCAATCTTGGTATTATATTCCTCTAAATTTCAAAACTGCAAACATGGCACTTACTTTCACTATGATTTATTATACCAAACCCAAGCTCTGCTGAGACTCTCTGGTTTATTATTAATAAGGTACCTGTGAGGTCACCATCAAATCTCAACAAGATACAAGGTGCCAGAGTGCTAGCATAGAAAAAGTTACCTTGGCTGAGAAGGAAAAAAATAAATTCTCTTCCAATTCTTAGCCCAGTATGTTTTGCAAAATTAACCAGAAAAATGAACATCAACATCATTGGGTGTGGATTTTTTTAATTCAAATGAAAAATTAGGTTGTCATGCATGAAATCCCCTTTAGATAAACAGCTACCTGTTTTCCAGTAGAATCGCAGAGCTCATTCTCCTTATGGAGAACAAATGTCATTGCAAGTTAATGGAAACCTCCCTTGTATTGGGAGCTGTTGAATAAGACTGGATAGTGCATACTTACCAGAAGGAGGGAGGAACCATATGACTGGGATGAATGCTTGTTCTATGCATATCTTAAACCATGGGTTGGTCTTGAGAGGATCAACTTAAGTGATGCTCCAGTAATATATGGCTGATGTTCAAGAAATGCATCCAGGTGAAAACTCTTCTGAATTTACTCTCCAGCTATTATTTTCCAAGCATTGTGTTTTTTTAGTAAGCATTGCACGATAAGTTTCTTAGGAGTGCAGAGGTACAGAGAGCATGGGTGATCATGGTAGGTTTCCTGGAGGCGGTAAGGCTTGACCTCAGCCTATAGGTTTAGCATTAGGGGAGAAGAGAGAAGAAGGGTTCAGTAGAGTGGGCAAAGTGCAAGAATGGCGATAAAAGAACTTAAGGAGAAGAAAGAAAGAAAGGGAACTCTAAAAGTAAAATGCCACCAACCCAAAGGGTGAATTTTTTAGTTATTTAAGGTCATGAACTTAGTTTCATCTGTGTGCGATACCTCCTCAAGTATTGGTACAAAATGAAAGATAAAATACACAAGAAGAACAGATGAGTGAAGAGAGAGCTGGACTTTTTTCTTCTTGGATTGACTTTCTTTCCCCCTTTTCCTTCGCTGGCCATCCCTGCATGAGTACAACTTCAGGACCCTTGGTTTGATGTGAAGAGCCAGGCCGTGCAGGCAAGCATGAGATCAAATTCTAGTTCTCCTTACCAGCTGGGGCAGCTTGGGCAATTCATTGTGAAACTCTAAGCCTCACTTTTTCTTATCTGTAAACTAGAGATAATATCATGCATCTTACAGTTTTATTAAAAAGCCTGAATGAGAAAGGACTGGTAAAGTATCTTCCCTAGTCTTTGAGACATTATTATTTGATACTAAACTTAGTCACCTATGTTAGGACAGAC
This sequence comes from Cabassous unicinctus, assembly GCA_029593785.1. Classification (NCBI taxonomy): domain Eukaryota; kingdom Metazoa; phylum Chordata; class Mammalia; order Cingulata; family Chlamyphoridae; genus Cabassous; species Cabassous unicinctus. The sequence goes on from JAQZBX010003291.1 coordinate 26,525, forward strand.
AAGTCTGCTAGGGAAACTATCAATCCACCAGTGATTTTATAGCTAAATGTAAATTATATAGACCCTTGTTTACATGACTAATTGAGAGTGAATTCTGGTGGACATACCAGACAGCAGATCCTGAATTCTTCCTAACCTTCTGGGACACCAGTGCTTGTTCTAGGTTTTTGAGCATCATGTTGAAACACAGGAGTAATGCCAAGGGGAAAGCGATGCAATCACACTTTCTCAAGCATTTTCTTCTCATCCTGCTCTTCTTTCTAGACAAACATGGAGCACAGCTCTGTGCTTTGGAATCATCTGCTTTATCATTAGATATAATACACAGATTGAAAGCTATTTGAGTCAGAGTCAAACATATACTTGCATTAAGGAAGCAGTACTTTGCTGAAAAGTTGGGGATGTTTGGTTTATGGTAAACCAGGAATGGTTCAGAATCAAACTCAAGCATATGGACTGCCAGAGTTCCTTAACAGTATTATACTTGGCTGCAGTTAATTGTGCACAAGGCCCCATTCTTTAATGGCTGGTAAAAACCCTGAAGCTAGGACCTTCTTTTTACATATCTTAGTGACATTAAGTCCCCAAAATAATGGCTTGTATGAAATAAGCACACCTACCCTTCTCTCCTTCCTTTCTTCCTTCCGTTCTTCCAACACTGAGTTCATACCCTGTATATGAACTCAGTGTTGAACAAGATTCAACACTGAATAAATAAATCTTGTTCAATTGTTTGGATGTGTTTAACTGTCTTTCTGGATTGAATGAACTAGGGCTTCTAGACCTGTGCAGAAATCTGACATAAGATTTTTTCTGGACATATTTGCCATTGACATATTTGAGACAATGGGGCAGGGATCCAGTTATAGAGTCTCGATGATGACGAAATTGGAGAGAAGTGGTTGAAAACAGAGTGACCCCTGAAAGTCATCATGCAGATTTCCACAAGGCCTCTGTCAGGAGATAGGAGAACCAAGGAAGAAGCAAAGAAAGAAAGCAGCCTTCTGAAAGCTGAGAAATGTGCCTGAGTCTTCTCATAACCAATATCTACCTTCAAAATACACACACCATGCCTAGGACAGAGCTTCTTGGTTATAAACAGTTGTAAGTTCCAGATAATCAGTAGTGGGTAACATAAATGCTTTAAAAGCAGCAGGAGAAATTGCACTCCTCCAGAATATGCTTTGTGCCAACACCTTCGATAGGTGTTTGCCTTGGCTTACCATGTCCATGGAGAAGAATGCCGAGTGGAGAATTGATATTCGTGATATATGTCTTCTCTATAACCCATGCTTTGTTTCCATCTATTCTTGCACAAATAGCCTTGCTATGTGACATTGGCCCTAACTACTTGCCCCAATCGTGAGCCTAAGGTGGAGGCAATAAAATCTGTCTTCCCAGCAAATCAATCAACTAATGTCTATAAAATGTAATTTGAATGTTTTTCAAATTACATCAGTGTCACCAATCAGGCTCTACATATGAGCTTTGTTAAAGACCTCTCCTTCTCCTGCTCCATGACCTGGCTCATACTTGAGCCAGCAGGATGATGAGAGAAGACTGGATGTCTAAGTCCGTGTATCTTGTTATCATCCTGACTTCTTTGCCAAAGCTCTTTTGTTCACTCCTAGCAAAATAGGAGCCGAAAGAATAGTTTCCTGAAGCCAATCAAATCTTTCCCAGTGACAGAAACACACGAGGGAAACAGATGGTGGGAGTACAAAAAGTGGTTGTACAAGTTAAGAGATTTAGTTCTCCTATTGCTGCCTAATTGATTTGCCTGATTACTGAATTTGCCAAATTGGCCATGTGAATGTTGTGGATGCTACATTCTTCCCATGTGAAGGCCTTTTCTCTTTACAATGTGGTCACTGTTGCTCCGTCTCTCACTAGACCATGCTCCATGCTACGATGTGACCCTAGGACTGCACAGGGATGGGCCCTCCTACAAATGCTGGGGCCCAAATGAGAAACTAAGTCTTCATGCCAAGATCTAGCTTAGGATGTCCCCACATGTGAGAAGACTTTCCTCCCAACTTAGTTTCATGGAACCAGGTGGAATTTCAAGATTTTAAAATCTAAATGGATAGCTTGACAAGAAAGACTAAACAAAACAAAATCCTTTGAAGCTGCACACAGTCTGGATAACCATAGAGAATTGATTTCTCAAAATGACAAGCTGATACTTTGTAGTTAAGGGTTATTTCTTGAAGAATATTAAGGGTTGTTTTAAGAAACCCTTAGCTGTACAGGAGCTGTGCTTAGTCTATAGGACACACCTACTAACATAAAAAGAATGGAATCACAGAGAGGTGAAAAGCCTGCTCAGGCAATAGGAACTGTGGAAACAGTTCCTACCTAGCTGTCACTCCTTTTACTTATTCATATATATATATCTGTTTATCTTTTTTTAAATGTTCAGCATCTATCTTCATGCTATTCACCCCACCCCTATTTTCCAAATATAAGCCCCACAAGTTCAGGAATATTGTCTCTCTTACTCATATCTATATTTTCAGAATCTAGAACAATACATGGGGCAAGTTTGCCAGGAAATATATTTGGATTAATTGACCACAATCATATGAAAACTGGGAAACTATTCATTAGCACTTGAAATTAGGGAAAAACAAAGTACAAGAAAGTTTGGCTTGAGGAAGAAAAGGGACAATTGACCCAAGAATCCCTACTAGAAAAGAAAGGGTCTTCCACACACGGAGATGAATAGGACTGCCTAATGTTATTCCATTAGCACTCTCGGGTTCCAAGTGGCTTGGTTGGAAGTCAAAATCCAGCCAAGACAACAAGGGAGGGTGTTAAGTGATAACTACTGGGAACTAATCAGATGCTTGTAAATGGTGGATGATATTTACCGAAATATAACTTTTAACATGCATGGCTTGTCAATTAAAGAGTAATGAATTTCTGTGACGGATTTGAACAAGAATACTGGGGGCAAAGGAAAATGGAGGAAAGCTCTTCAGGAAAGCAGCTCACCACGTTCTCCTTACACAAAGCTGAAATGCTTATCTAGCAAAGCAAAACAATTGTGGAGCTGTGAGTTCAAATATTAGGATGTGATCTCAACTAACATAAGCTAAAATGAATAGGATAGTGAGAAATTGAAGCTCTAGGATAAAGCACAGGTGTACAAGAGAAAAGTCCTAGAGGAAATATGGGGGAATGGGGTCAAAGGCATAAGTGGATAGGATTTTCTCATAAAGGAGAATGGATATCTAGTCTCTAAACCCTGGGAAAAGAAGATGAAGATAGGATAGATAGATAGAGATAGAGACAGAGACAGAGACAGAGACAGAGACAGAGATAGAGATAGAGAGAGATGATAGATAGATAGATAGATAGATAGATAGATAGATAGATAAGAGTTTACTATATATACAAATATTCTATAGTTTTTATCTATATGGAAGAAAGGGTATTTAGAGAAACTATTCATGGTGTCTCTAATATTCTTCAAGAAATAACAGGCAAAGTCATCTGCTAGAGAGTGAAAGGATGTGTTTGAATAAGAGAATTTAAGAGAATATCTAAGTTTTAAAATAGTAATTGTGAAGACTCAGTTATCTTACCTAGTAAGAGAAAACAAAGCAAACAAACGAAACATGACTGCTGTGTGATGCTGAGGCTCCTACAATAGCAGCTGGAGTGGAACCAGTGTGTTATTCATGGGCAGATGGTGGTTTCCTTCAAAAGTTCCCAGGCATCAAGGCAAACAGAGCCTGCAGACCAGGTTAGAAAGAGGTGTCGGATAGCAAGGGAACTGACAGTGTTGGAGAGAGCCTAGTTCAGATGGATCCCTTCACTCATTTGGTGAAACAGCTACTCTTTTTAAGTGCACATCTGTCATAAGGAGTGCACAATGAGCTACCTAAAACAGAGCACCCCTCAGTTCATTTGACACTTCACTTATGCCTTAGCTTGCCACGGCTGCTATAACAAAAACCACAGAGTAGCTGGACTGAACAATGGAGATTTGTTTGTCTCACATTTTTTGAGGCTAAAAGTCCAAAAGCAAGGTATTGGCAGTATCATGCTTTCTCTGAAATCTGTAACATTCTGGTGGAAGCTTTCTGGCAATCTGTCGCTCAACTCTGCCTCCAACACATAGCAATCTGTCTCCTTCTGTCTCCTACTACGACACTACCCAATTCCCTCTGCTTATAAGGACTCCAGTCATTGTCAATAAAGGCTGATACTGAATCAGTTTGACTTCACCTTGACGGCCTCAAAGACTCTATTTACAAATGGGTTCACATCACAGGATGGAGGGTTAAGAATTGAACATGAATTTGTGGAGGGCAGGATTCAATCCATAACAGTCCACTCTGATGCACAAAAGGACATGTTTCTCTCACATGCAAAATGCATTCACCCCATTTCAACATCCTCAAAGCCTTACACCATTTCAGTAGTAGCAACTTTTAAGTACAAAATCTCATCTAAATCAGTTATGGGTGTGATCCATCCTAGGGCAAAAATCCTCTCTGTCTGTGGACCTGTGAAACTTAGAAAACAAGTTATTTGCATCCAAAATCCAACATTGGGGCAGGCATACAAGTGATATATCCATTACAGAAGAGAGAAGTTGGCAGAAAAAAGGAATCACGGGTCATAAGGAAATTTGAAACCCAGAAAGACAAAAGGCATTGGATTTCAAGACCTCAGAATAATCTGTAGCTTGACTTGGACTTTGTCCTCTTAGCATGCTAGTGCAGCAATCTCAACCTTTACGAACCCTGGGGTGACAGCCATGCTCTCCCCAAATACCAGGATGGAAGCCCTATCTCTCCAAATGCTGGGGCAGGAGCCCCATCCTCTCCAAAGTTTGAGCTACTGCTCTTCTGTCTTGGCCTGAGGAGAGCTCTGCTTCCATGTTTTTTCCCTTGAAGCCTTCCTTCATTTATTCCTGTCTCTGCCTCTTTTAGTCCAGGCTTGCAGTTTTTCTGCTGTTCCAAAAATCGCAAAAGACTTGTCAGTCTTCTGAGCAGTTTAAGGTGGTCCAAGCCATCAAAAAAAAAGCACCTCCCATAGAGCTCTCCTTGGTCATTGTATCTGCAGTCCTGACTTCTGGAGAGATGGCTAATGGGATTCATGATTCATATGCCTGGTTTCTTTAGCAAAGGGTTGTTCAGCCACACCTTTATATGAACCTGTGTTCTCTGGGAACTCACTTCCAGGAAATTCAGGGCCACTCCTGAATAGAGCGCACTATCTGGATAGGCTGAGAATTTTCCAAATTATCAAATGGTTCCTTCCTGTTTAACAGCCAGTCCTCAATTTATCTTTTTCCTCTAACATTTTACTCTAAGCAGAAAGGAGAAACCAGGCTGTGCTTTCCACACTTTACTTTGAAATCAACTTAGTTAAATGTTCAGGTTCATCACTTACAAGTTCTGCCTTCCATCCAAAACCAGAACACAGTTCCACTTTATTTATTATTAAGTTCTATACCACTTAATAACAAGGACTGCCTTTCCTCCAATTTCCAGTAAAACGTTCATCATTTCTTTCTAAGGCCTTACCAGAATTATATGTAATATCCATATTTCTTCCAGCAGTCTCTTTAAGGAAACCTAGCCTTTCACTATCAAGCACCTCAAAATTCTTCCCAGGTTATACCCAATATTCAATTCCAAGAGCAATTCCACATTATAGGCATTTGTCATAGCAGTACCTCCCCACTTCTCAGTACTAAAAACTGTCTTAGTTTGCCAGGGCTGCTATAACAAGTACCAAAGATTGGTTCATTAGAACACCAGAACTCTATTTTCTCACAGTTTTAGAGGCTAGAAGTCCAAAATCAGCCTGGTAGCTGTCTCGTGTTTTCTCTGAAGTCTGTGGTGTTCTGGTGGCAGCATTCTGGCAATCCACGGCTGAAAGTCTACCTCCATTACATGGCAGTCTGTCCGCTTCTGTCTCCTACTGTTACTGTGTCGAATTTCCTCTCTTCATCGGGATGCCAGTCATATTGGATTAAGAGCCATTCTGAATCAGTTTGGTCTCATCTTAACAAATAACATTTTCAAATATCCTTTCACAAATGGGTTCATATCCACACTTTATTTCAGGTTTGGCTTCAGCTTAACTAATAACATCCTCAAAGATCATATTCACAAATGTCTTTGTTAGGGACACGATTCAATCTATAACAACTAATAGCAAGATAAATCCCAAGCACTTTTCTGTGGGTATTGCATGATACGTTACTTCATAACCTGGCCTCCAGCCTAACTCATCAACCTTGCTTCCTAACACGTGCTGCTTCGTTGTTCTTATTCAAATGTTTCAGTAATTCTTTTTGAATGGGAACTTTCATAGTTGAATGATTGACACTAAAAAAACACTTTATTAATCTTGACTCATGTCCCTCAGGCTGTGAGCCCATATGGAGGTGCTACTTTTACTTAGGGTGTGGCCATCTGAATGAAAGTGGGTCTTAATCCATATTACTGGAAGCCTTACTAAGAGAACGTGGAAGTCACAGCAGTCAAAAAGGAGGACACCACCATGTGACAGGAGGCAGAGATATACACCAAGGACTGCTGGCAGCTGGCAACAGAATGCTACAGAGTCCAGGGAAAGCAATCCTGTTTCTTCCTCCCAAAAGTCTACTCCTCAGGCTCTTTCTCTGAATTGCTGTTATCCAGCAAACAAACCAACGCCAGGAAAAGTGAGTGAAAGATCATTAGCCTACCGAGAACACCCCCTTTCCCCCTTTACAGCCACCGGCAGTTCTTTGCTTGTATGTAATATCTGTCTGTGTAGAATATTCATTATTTGTCAAACCATAGGCCTTATTTATTTGTAATTTAAATTTCTATTTTATTTTCTGAGGGAATTATTCCAAACAGCTTTTAGTCCAGCAGAGAACCAAAGTGGTGGGGTTGGAGAACTGAGTTTGAGTCCTGCCTCTTACCATTGACAGGCCTTGAGATCATACTCAAAATCAAACTTAAGGAATTCATTATACACATATATTAAAATGATTGAAATTACAATATGTATTAATTATAATATTTCTGGCTATTATGAACAGGAAATGAGATATTTCATAAGAATGTGCTATTTAAATATCTTTTTGCAAATATTAAGCCTTCAATTTTATCTTAAAAATAACTGTTATGACAGTAATGATTTTAGATGAAAATTTTGGCTATAAAAGAGGGATTCCTTTGTTCAGCCTTCAGGACAGAGTGATATGTAAATAGAGGCAATTTAAAGATTTTAAGTTGATAGAGTAGGGGAAATAATCATTTAAGAAATTTTGTGGTGATTGAACAAAAAAGAATTTAAGTTTCTCTAAAATTCACTAACAGTAAGGGCAATTCTTACCCCAGCTTAGCAATAAAAAGCCTTTTGAGGTCAGTAAAGAGGGAATTCAAGGTGTTTTTTGTTTAAGATGGACCTTTAATCTTTGAGACTTACTTCTTTCATGTGGCCTTTGGGTTCCAACTAGAGGCCGTGGACTTAGGACAGGACCATTTCTTTTCTCAAGTCAGGAGCACAGTGGAGGGCATGAGGGTCTGATAACAGCCGCTTGATTGCTTCTCTTGATTCATTTCTGGTCTGTCCCTTAATAGAATGTGAAATGCCTTTTTATGCCAGAAACATAGCAACACATTTGAGTTGAATTTAATTCTAAACATTTTTATGGATTCGGGACAATTTATCTGGTGCAAAGTGGGCAAAGTAAATTGCTTTCCAGACGCCCTCGCCCAGCGCGACAGTCACTCTGACCCGCCTCGCTGTGCTCACGTTAACACAGCCCCATCCTCCAGCACCTACATATATTAAAGATGGATGAAATAACTCTTACCGCCTCCACCTAAACCTAAAATCGCTATCGCACTACACAATAACTGTCTAGTGTTCCTTATCCCTTTTCTCCTATTAATAATGCATTAAATCTCTTATAAAAAATCAGAGAAAAAAAGAAAAAATGATAATGATTTCTTGACAGATCTTGAATGAAAGGCTTTAAAGTTACTTTAACAGAGCTTGACACACCATTTTTAATGTGTAAGTACCTTCTATTTCCCAATCTCTTCATACTTAATTGAGAAGTCCCACTTAGGGATGAAGCAAAGAGGTTAATGAACCTCCCCCCCAGAATCATTAATTCAAAATATCTGAGTTGATTATGCATTTTTTTTTTTTTGGTGATAAGTTCTCTCCCTGGCGATGCCTGCACAGAAATGGTCTGAATAACCATGTTTTGTGAATAGAACCCATACTGTTCAAATTGGAATGTTTTATTAATCACAGTTCTTAAAAGATATTGAACATTGGAGGGGGTAGATCAGGAAATAAATAATACATACTCTCGAAATGGCCCTGAGATGAGTAGCTGCTCTCTTTATAAATATTACAAGCCTCGCATAATCCCTGAGGTAAAGACACAATATTCAACACACATAATGATGAACAACAACAAAACAGCATTTTAATTTGAACTGGAGTAAGCCTGGTAATGGCTTGCTCATCCTGTGATGCACTATTCCCTTGGGTCTTATGAACTCGGCTATTAGTAACCCCAAATAATAGAAGTTTATTGTTGGAATGCAACAATTGACCCACAGAGTAGTACCTTTGGTCCCTATCATTGATTAAATGATATGCAATAGAAGAGATAATCCATATGCATGGAGGGAGGGGTATCATGTTAGCATCATCTAGTACTTGTTGCACATCTTCTCTAGCAGCTGAGCTTATTTGGGTCATACATAGGCGTATAGCTTATTTAATCATTTACCTACAAAAACAGGGCATGGGTTTTTTGAAATGTGGAAAATATATTTGAATGTATTTATTCTTTAGTAAGAATTATCATGGCCTACATTAGCACTGTAAAACTAAATTGCTCTAATTAGCAAATATTATCAGTGACAAAGTAACTCAGAGCATTTTATTTTCTGCAGCTGTCATTAATAATCTGTTTTAAAGGAAGAAAGAAAAGGAAAATGAGCTTCAAGTAGCCATGGCTGCATCTCCTCTGGGTCATTTTGGACTAAAATGATGATTTTCTTTTTTCCCTGTCATTTGACTACAGCTACTGAGGCAAGCGGAATACTGTCTTCCCAGCCTGTCCTACATCTCTGGGTGCTATTTTCACACTGGACCTCCCTCCACCCCACTTGCACACACACTATCTTCATAGCTAATTATCTGTTGACATGTTTCAGGCTTATCTTTTCAAGTAGAATGAAGCTGGAAACCACATCTTATTCATCTCTATATGACCAGTAATTGAGCCTAGGACAGTACCTTAATTCAATGGTAGATGCATTAAAAAAGACAATTTGATTGATAGTTTGGTATTTGAATGACACATCAACTTAAAGACAAGCACAGTTTCTTTTTATTCTTTTTCTCTGCAAAGTCAGAAATAAAAGAGGCACATCTGCTTATATTAAGTGTAAGTAGAAACGATGCCTCATATAGTTCCAATGCCTGACCTTGTGCAGATTGCAATAAAAGCAAATAGCCCTATAAGATTCTCTTACAGAGAATCACACCAAGAGAAGACAGATTTTCTTCATTTTACTAAACATTTTTCAGTACCTTGCTATTATCAAGTCACTGAGGTTGCAAAAATATATATGACAAGGTGCTGTCCTCAAGTTTCATTCTTGGAGAAAACAGATATAAATAGAAGATAGAAAGAAGAGTTTTAAATAATGTCACGATAGACTTGCTGTTTTATGAAACAGTAAAATTTAGGGTTGTTTCACACCTTGTTGAACTCAGAAAAGCTCCTTGAGTATAAAATATTTGTTTTTATTTCTTCTTACGTCCCAATTCCCAGCAAATCCTTAAAAGAAAATCATATTATCAGACTTTCATACAAAAAATATACTCTCTTAGCAATGCCTTTTTATTTTCTAATATTTTTGTTGTACTTCTACAAACCACTAACCATCTCATATAGCCAAACTCTAAGGTTGGTTCCAGTACCCAAGTAGGAATAACACATGGAGCTCAAGAAAGAATATGCTCACTTTCAAAAAGCTCAACTTGATCAAAAGGAATATGGTGTTTGGCAAGAGAGGAAGTAAATTCAGCAACATAATACTCCGGTTACTTCGTTTCTTCAAATACTTTATTTTCAAATAAATTGAGAATTCTACAAAAGGAAAAACATAAACATACATTGAATGTGTGGTTGGATGGATGGATGGATATTTTCTGTGTTTTGCTTATTAGAACCAGCAACAGTGCTAGGCATGAAATAATTACAAATAAAGTAGATTCTGTTTTATTTGCTGCTAAATTTGCATGTCTACCTTGCTCTTTTATTGGGGCAGGGGGACAAGCCTTGCATGTATCAACAGTGGGGCTGTAAACGCAGTTGCAGTAGAATGGCAAATATTGCAAATAGAAGTACATTTTCCTAACACTGGTCAGTTTCAGTGTTAGAAAAGTGGGTCCTCCACTAACACCCCAAGCACTTCGTGTTGATTACTGTGTGTGATTTGGTTTGGAAACCTTCTTCTATCTCTTTCTTACTTTTTCTCTTTCTTTCTTTCTCTCCCTCCCTCCTCCCTTCCTTCCTTTCTTTCACTCGTTCGTTCTTCTTAGCTCTAGGCTGGCAGAACGGCATGGATAGCCACGTCAGACACCTAAAGGTCCTCTGCTGCACAGCAAGTTGTCAAATCCTCTTTCCAATGCACGGAGGGAACTGACAACTTAGCAAACCCCCACCTGATTTGCTCTTTTATGAAGTGCCTGCTCTCTGGGAATCAGAATAATCATCCCCAAGTCCTCTGCTAAACTCGTCTTGCATTGTGCTTAGAGAGCATGGTCTTGCGTATGTGTGTTCTTGGTTATTCTTGGTACGTGTATTGAGCTGAGGATAAAGGCAAATCTGGGCAAGCCACTCGCATCCCCACGGCACTGCAGCACAATTCTTTCTGCAGCCTCAGATATTATGCACACTCTCCTGCTCGCAAAGCCCCATTTCCTCTTCAGGAAGAGTTTTCATTTGCAGCCTTCACAGCAGAGGTCAAAGAACTGAACACAGAGTTTGCTTGGATTCGTGAATCTACAGCATCCAGAAAACTTAAATATAAATGCAAGCCTTTGCTGAATCCTGCAGGACAGTCAGTATACTGGCCTCGGGTTAGGTTACAAAACCTCACTGCACCTCGGTTTACTTAGCTCTAAAATGGGACGAATGACAGCACCTATCTTGGGGAAGTCTTGTGAAGATTGAGGAAGCATCTGCTACATGCGCCACCTGACACGTACGAAGCTTTCAACACATCTCCACAATGTCAAGATGCAGCCTCCAGCGTCGAGCTTGATGAAGACCCGTCGAATCATTTTAGAAATGGTGATTGGGAAATCTCTGAATCCCAAGAGACCGGGAGCTTGAGAAGCACTTTCCTCAAGACTGATTCAATAATTTCCCTCTCTCTTGTGGATCAGTGAGCACATCTCTTCCTTGCAGCCTTACCAGACCACTGCAGCCCCCTTCCCAATGTAGGCAACGAGCAAAACACAGCCTATCACATCTTCTCCCCTAACGCTTGCAGTTGTTCCCAAGCTTATGCCTGGCTGCCCACCTAGACCGTGAGATCCTGCTGGTCCTGAAATCCATTAACATTGCACTTCACATGCACAGGATAGACAAACACTTGTTAAGTACAGCACATGAAGGCAGGTGCGTTTCTCTGTGGATTTGTGTGTGTGTGGGCGGGGGTTACATGATGTGTTATGGGCCTTTACCCTTCTACACCAGGATTTGATGATAATTACATGTTTTTCCCTCCTTACTCTACAACCTATATTTAACCATCCCTGAAGGTGTTCCCAGAATTATATATAAAAGCAATCCGGATTCAATAACAATGGCTAAACCTACCCTGTAGAAATAACTTTATGTAGTTTTGTAACTTAAGCATAATTATGTATTTAAGAAACTACAAATTGATGCTGGAAGTATGCAGAGACTTTTCTTTCATTGTTACAGCACTTCAGAGGCTTTCAAACTACTTTACTTTATTATGTTTTTAATATATTATTTATTTATTTACCAATAGTCTCCTTTCTCCTAATGGAATCTTATGCTGAGAACCAAAGGCCTAAACAAGAGGGAGATAAAGTAAGTGTGTATGTGTGTGTATGTGTGTACGTGTGTGTGTGTGTGAGAGAGAGAGAGAGAGAGAGAGAGAGCCATCTAAGAGCTGCTCCATCTAAAGAGGGCGAAAGGAGGGTTGTCCAAAGTCTTCTTCAGTCATCTCCTCCTCACCGACTAGGCCACATCCAGATATTTAGGGTCTGCTTTCGTTTTCTAAACGCTCCCAGGAAATATACCAGAAATGGGTTGCCTTTAACAATGGGGGTTTATTAGGTTAAAAGCTTGAGTTCTGAGGCCATGGAAGTGTCCAAATCAAGGCATCACCAGGAGATCCTCTCTCCCATAGCTGGAGCTATAGGTGACCAGACACATGGCAGTGTACACTCGTCTCTCTCCTCTCCTACAGGCCTCATTGTTATCAGCTTCTGGCTAAAGTGGCTTCCCTTCAGCTTCTGTGTTCAATTGAATTCAGCTTCTGGCTCCTGGGAACTTCTCTCTCAGCTTCTGGGTTCCTCTCTGTCTCTGCAGCTTTTTTTCTGAATCTGCAGGTTTTTATTCCTCCATTTATAAAGGACTCTATTAAGAGGATTAAGACCCACCCTGGGTCATGCAATCTAATCAAAGGCTCTTCACCAAAATAATTTAATCAAAAGATTCCACCTATAATAGTTTTACATGCACAGGAATTGAATAGCCCTAAGGACATGATTTTTGGGGTCTCCAAAAGCTTCAAACTGCCACAGGGCCCCTTGGATCCTATTGATTTTAAAGAGAATGAGCTGTGTAGTTAGACAAGTTTGTGCCGAAATCTTGTTTCTGTCACTTACATACAAGAAAACTATGGGCAGGACTTTTGATATCTATAAGCTATAAAATGTAGTAATAATTAACATTTCACCTTCAACGGTTGTGGAAATTGGCAAGTAAGTGCTACAGACAGTAGCATGAGCTGCTACAAAGAAGCTACTATCACTCTTTTCTGTGATTCAGGTCACTGGGTGTCTTGTTTCAGTGTGGACTGGAAAAGCCGCTTCCTTGTATAAAGCTCTAAAGGAGTAGACAGAAACAAACACATGACCACTTACAGCTGATACGCTTTGGTCTCAAGAGAGATGCATTGTTCCCTGTTCTATACTGGAAATCCAATAATTTACAGGAATTTCATCCCCCCACGATTCCCAGAAATTCTTAGACACAAAGTTGTGCCTTCTGCTTGTTGTTCTCTGTTGTCACCTAAGCCTCACATCTTGAAGCTGCTCCCAGGGGAGGGCTGTGAGTCTCTCTCTCTGCTCAGTCATCTTTTGTGTTCCTGCCTGCTCATATTTCCCTGAAAAAGCTCCAAAGCTGATGATGGAGCACACTATAAATGTAGCTCAATCTAAAAGAAACTTTCCCTGCCCAGGCACCAGGAGGCACATGCTTTTTCACTAGTCCTAGTAGCTGGGTTTGCCCAGAAGGGTTAGCTAACCTGGAAATATCACAGTGATTATCAATATGGTGCTCACCATGAGGGTCCCTGGTGGGCCAGGAACTCCCAGTCATGCTGGGAGACACTCAGGTAGGTCAGAATGTTGCCTTCATCCTCATTGCTGTCTCTGGACATCCACGTGTCCTGCCACACTTCATGACTAGCATTCATTTCAGGACATGAGTTGAACACGGTGCCTTGGCTGTGAGCAGATGGCCATCACAGAGACTGTTACTCCAAAGGGCCAGAACATTGTTGAGAACGACACAGGTCTTTCAATGGTTCCCGCTACCTCCCTCCTCCTTGGTACACACAGCCAACTGGAGGTGGTATGCAGTGCCTGGTTTTAGCACTCTGTTTGGTCCAGTAGTCTAGACTTAGTCTTCTGGACTTCCCTGATTTCCCTCTCGGGATGTTTATTGTTGCTGTCTGAAATCTGGTTTCTAACATCCCATACAAACCCAATCCACAGTATAAATGAGTTAACGTGCATAGCCCTATTGACCTTATCAGAAACATCTGAATTTAGGTTCTACATAAAGACACCTTTTTATCCCCTATATCTGAGTTTGCATAAAAACTGCAGATAATTGTCAGTATTTGCATTTACCTTTGTTCAAAATTTATACTTTAAGCAATAGATGCTTCATTTGCCCCATTTCAAGTTCTCAATTATTTATGTTTATTGTTATACAGATACATGCAAAAGCCAAATGATAACACACACGATTATATCCATATTGAGTGCCAACTATAACCCAGTCATTGTGCTTTATTTTTAAATGTGTTTCCATTTTTAATTCTCAAATCAACCCTATGGGGGAAACATTTTGACTATGATCATTTTCTAGATAAGGAAACCTAAGAGTGGAAAAACATGACTAGATGGTTATAACCACAGTGTAATGACAGGCCTGGGACCCGAGCCTTGGCCTTTTTCTAAGTGACTCTTAATTACTACAGAAGACTGGTTTATCTTTCTCGTAGCTGCAATATTAGTACTTGCAAGTTCTTTTTTCATGATGGTAGCCTTGATGGGGAAGTTTTTTTATTCCCAAATTTCACATGAGAAAAACAAAACAAAACCTTTTCCCCCTTACATCCTATACTATATCCCAAAGGTTCTCAATGTGCATCAGAAGCACCTCTAGGGCTTGGTAAAACACAGATTCCTGGGCCCTTCCCCCAGAGTTTCTGTTTCAGGAGCTCTGGGTGGGGCAGGGACTGATAATTTACGTTTCTAACAAATTTCCAGGCAATGCTGACATGGCTGCTCCCAGGAAACCCTTTGTAAACCATTGCTGAATATTCACTGGAAACATAGCCACTATGAGATGTGGCCTATATCACTGGCCAGCAATTTTCATAAATAGAGCATGTGTTAAAATCAGTGGTTTTAAAATTCCATGCTCACTCTTATAGAGTAAAGAGAAGGGCACACCAAATACTCAGCATACATTCATTGACCAGCCTGCTGTACCTGGGATGAGAAACTCTTCAGGTGGCCTTCCCTCCTGGCTTTCACAGGCGGCTGGTGGGGAGAGAATTTTGGGTGGCCTGCAGATTGCATCTGCCCTCTGTCCTATTTCCTTTGAAGCTCCTAAATGGAAACTTCCCACCTTAGGGTCTGTTTGCAATCCCCGCGCTCTCAGGAGGGAGATTAGTCCATAAGGAACTATAGCCTCACAGGCCATCTCACCAACCCAGACCTTGCTGGTTTGCAGAGGTGAAAGGGTGTGCAGAAAGGCATCCTGGGCCTTTGGGCCCTTCTCTGCTGACAACAATTTTCACCTCACCCAAGTGTGAAAACCTTTCCTAGGGAGAGGGAGATGCAAGCCCCTCTGTCGGCAGCAGGCTGAAGCTTCTGTCCTCCTTGTTACTGAGGAAAGTGGGTCTGGGGCTTGGCCTCTGGTTTAGCTCAGACACCTGAAGTACTCATACTCTATTAGACACATGTGAAGGAAGGAAATTGGACTTTCTCACATTTCAGATGTATCAGCAGGGAAGTACGACTGAAAATTAATTCCCTGACACAGACTGATGGAGCCAGTAGTTTCCTGGAATACTGAGATATATTTTATATTTTTCATAACACATGGCCTCAGTGTTACATGGTTTTCTCAGTACAAAATGCTGATATTTTTACAATGGGACAGTAAATCTTCCCTTTTCATAACCAACTTTCCTGTTAATTAGTCAAATTGTCTGGAAATTGGTCACTATGTCAATTAATGAGAAAACTCTGATAAAATACACATATTTTGTAATGAAAAGAGAAAGGCATCGACCTATACCATGCTGGATGAACTAACAACACACTAATATCTAAAGCTTAGCTCTATCAAAGGACTAAAGCCTCCTTCCTCTTAGTGTTTTTATTTAGCTCTGAGATCTATTTTAGGTGACCTTTCCTTTTCTTCCGTTCTGATACAAGTAACAGTGTAAGCATTGCTAACCACTCAAGGTTCATTCACGGTGTGAGTCATATATACTGCGTTTAATCCAAACTTGTTTATTTTTACATCTGTTCTTACATTGTTTTTGTTTTATTAAAATTTTCACTTTAATTTACTACAGTTTCATACAAAATCTATGGATATTAAAATCTAAATGCCACTTATTATTCACACAGCTTCTAGAGGAAGTCCCTTTGTTATTCTGGTCCTTTGTCCACTTACTTCAAAAACAGTACTAGCTTCCCTATCTCTCATGGTGGTTGTGATGAGCAAATCACTGATGTATGTTTGAGAACTTCACAAGCTATGAAATACGGCACAAATGTGTAAGACTGTTGTTTTTACTGTGTGATTATGCTAACCCATCTTGTACTTTGTAGCCGAAGCAATCACCTAATCCAGATGATTCAAATCTATAAGAGGAATAGCATCCAGAGGATGGTCAATATATTGACTGAAAGATAAGAGAGAAGGATTTAATGAGAGCTGGCAGGGCTCTCTTGACTGTGCATCGAAGCCAAATAATTGGGATCCCTTTATGCTACAAGCACCTGACATCAGAGAACACGTCTCAAAACCAAGAAGCTTGTTGGAGAAAAAAGCAGAAACAAAAAAAAACAACAACAGATGAAGAGGTTAGAGACATCACTGAAAAGCATATCAGAACAGCTTCTCTTCCTTCCAGTAAGAGCCCGGGCCAGGGCTGAATTCAGACATTAAAAGCAGTAGTGTTCTGTGTACTTGATGGTATATTGAGTGATATTGCTTAGTGTACACATACTGAATAATGTACTGCATACTGAGTAATACTGGGTAATATTAGAGATGTGAGGCTTGTGGCCACCTACCACACAAATCCCTGTGTCTCCCTGGGCTTTAAACAGAAATCACTTGATATATAACAAGTCTTGAAAGAGAACTGAAGGGAGCAGCCAGTCTTACTACAAACATATTAAGGAGCTCATTGCATCCCCAGAGAATGCCTTTTCAGAATATGTGTGTGTATGTGTGTGTGTGTGTGTGTGTGTGTGTGTGTTTCCTTCTGGAAAACCAGAGACAGTGTTTCTGTAAGCATTTTCCTCTATAGCTTAGTTCCTTTTATTAAAGAAAAATATGACATAGCTACTGAATGAAGCAACCTGTAGTTATTGAAAAAGTGATTTACCTTGAGTTTATTGACAGATGGGGTCAGGAGAGAAAATGTGCATAAGAGAAGCAGCAATGTGCAACAAGGGATTGGCCTAACTTGAAGGTGAGTTATTTACTTCTGGGGTGGAAAGATCACTGGGAGAGCCAGCAGTCTCCCTAAAGTAGAAACTAAGACCCACTAGGACTCCTTGTTTTATGCCACTTGACATGTCACTAAGTACTCAAATACAATTTCTTATAAAAGTGAGAGAGAGAAATCATGGTCAGTTGATATATCAGGAAAGGTTTTACAGAGTAATTGGAATTTGAAAAAAAATCAAAAAGCAGATTATGATTTCGATGGAGGAGGTAGTAGAGATAAGTAGAAAACATCAGTGGAGAGAGAGATAAAGCAGTTTGGGTAGGCGGGGACAGTGCTTTGTGGGAACTTAGCGTGTATTGATAGGAAAATATGAGGTCAATCCTGGAGTGGAGGAGTCAACCGCATTATGGAAAATGTTGAATACTAAGGTATATTTTAAATTCAGTAGATAGTGAGGGAGTCCTAGAAGGTTTTAATGGGAGACAGTAACGTGGTTGTTTATATTAACAAAATTAATATAGCTGCCCACTGTGGAATTATCTGGAATAAGGCAAACACATGTTAGAGGAACCAATTAGCGGGCTATTAAAAGAGCCTAGGCAAAATATTATAAGGGTCTGAATTAACAAGATGGCAATGGGCAGGGAGAGGAGTGAGCAAATAGGATCAGTATTGTGAGGGGAGAATACAGCATGACTCAGCATATATGCATCCGAATATAGGGAGTGGCTCAGGTGAATATAAGGGAAACGGAGGAGTGAAGGCATTTCACTCTAAGAGTATGTGGCTGGTTGGTCAGGAACATGGTGGTGCAGTTATCAGAAAAGGGACAATCAAGAGGAAAAGCTGGTTGTTCCAGATGATGGATGCAGAGCTGCTTGGAGGTCTAGATGCCTTAGGAGCAGAAGCGTATTCCTTGTAAAGTCATATTTTAGAATGAGGAATGTGGTGGGAGTAAGAGGATGGCTTGAAGGGGGTGAATGGTTTGAATGGCAGTCGGTCAGTCACTGCTGGAAGCCTCAAAAGGACTGTCACCCAGGGGTAGCCTACGTGGTTAGGTAGAGTGGGGCATCATGCTACATGGTGATTTATGACAATAGCATGATTTCTTCTAAACCTACTTGACTAAAAAGACTTTGTGTCTGGCAGGTGGTCATGGATATTGGTTTTAGGAACAATTTTAAGGGACATAGAACCTGCACTGTTTAAATATGGAAGACAGGTTTGACCCAAAAGAATAGCCTTTTCTTAACCTTCTGGGAAGAATACACACACACACCCCCAGGCAGAGAGGAGAACTCCAGGTATTTTTATTGAAGACCACCCAGAGTCAAGGGATAAAGACAAGAAAGACACATATTGATGAAGAAATTTTAATCACTGGAAGAAGAGGCTAACACTTTTCAGCTTACAGAACTTGAGTACAATTACCTGACATCTATTTTTTAAGAAAGAGAAGGAAATTTAATTGAATGCACAGTTAGACATCTATCAAAATGAATTTTCTTTAAAAACCTCATATAACAATATCCCATTTCTCTCTCAGCATAATGATTTCTTACCAACAAAGCCTGTCAGTGTTTCCTGGAAGCAATATTGAAGTGACTTTTTGCTGGAAATTCAGCAAATGAACTTTTTCTGCTCCCAGAATCTCTCTCCTCATTAGGCTAGTTAGAAATTTGCCCGGGGCTTCCAGCCCTTCTTCTCTCTGACGGATGCTAAGTGTAGAGGACCTAATGGACACTTTAACTGTTAGGGGGCTTTGGAATCAATCCCTTGCAGCCTGGCAGCTCATTCTAAGTCCTTTCAGAAGAGCTCCGATCATGTGCACAAATACGATGTTTAATATGGGCTGGAAGGGAAATAGCAGGGATTCCGCCCCCCGCCCCAACTCTTCTCCACCCCATGACTAAGGGAGATAGTTGTTAAAAACAGAAAGCAATTCATGAAGGTTTCCAACAGGCTGGGACCCTCACCCCTTCAAAAGGTCGCTCCCACTGGCTGCCCGAACATCAATTTGCTACTTAGAAGGAGCAAAGGTGGGAGGAAGCCCTTTCTCCAGTTCCAGCTATGGTGATATCGCTGGCTCCCATAGGCCGTGGAGTCATATCATTCTTTAATATAGCTTTAAATAAAAATTTCTAATAGATTAAAACAGCCTTAACATGCTTGAATTTCAAATCAAGGAAAACTGGGAAGTATCATGCAAACATGAAGCATACGTCCATGTAAACGTGTATTACCTGAGAAGGTATAACTAACCATTTTCCCGATTACTTTAACTTTTCCGAATTCCCCCACCCTCCCTAGCCTCTTGCCTTAACATCGGCGCCAGTGAATTGGCCAGTGATTGGTCTCCGTCAGTGTCGCTTAGCTTCAGCATTCCTTTTCTTACACTTCACACTTCTTCCCCAAAAAGCCCAGCACTGACACTCTGGTTTTACAATTCTTGATTGCTTTCTTAATCTACAGGTTAAATTTAGATTGGGAAAACATTGGCCTGATGTTTCCGATGGCTCAGATCCAATAACGCACAAATGTCTAGACATTCAAATGAGGTCAGGGAAAAAAATCTATTCTTTGAAATTTGTTTAGCAAGTCCAGCCATCGATTTGGAGAATGTGCCTTCCATAGACAACTGAAAGAGAAACTTGCTCTGGTTCTAAATATGAATCAAAGAGTGAAGACCCAACTGTCTTTTCTTTCTAAATGTAAGTTCCTTTTGAAATCCACAAAGATGTCCCTGCACACATGGATGGTGCCAAGCGTCAAGGCACAATACATCTACGACGACTGCTGTCGCTAGGAATTACGACCTGGATTTGAGGGAGCAACACCTCGCCAAGGCAGCGGAACTCAAAATACAACACTGATGGGGCTGTTTTTCCAGAACGTTACCTTATGATTTCTTCAAGTCAGTTAATTGTTTTTATTGGAAGAAATGCCATATACTTTTTTCATAGTAGCTACAGGACTTATGCTCCAAGACGCAGCTCCAGTGTCTCCCGAGACTGTACAAACACAAGGGGGTTTTGGATCCGCAGCATCCTCTGTGCTGCCACTCTGGAGACAGCATGCCTCGCTGTTAGCGCTAATGGTCTGACTTCACATAACAGGGCACACTAAATGAAGTCATGTGACAAAGGGGGCTCTGCTTCCCATGAAAAGCATGACATCTCATCTGAAACCACCCCTGCTTTTAGCACAGACACGCCCGCAAAGGGCACGTTGCTTTTGGCAGGCTTTGCAATACGGTGAGGGCAATCTGAAGGTCACAGCTGGTGTGGGTACAGAGGGTGAGCAGCATCCAGACAGTGGCAAAAGACAATCTTTAAGAGCTGGTGTGGCCCAGAAATCAGTCAGAGGTCTAATCAACTGTGAGAATAAAGATGAGCTGACTGTCTCCTATGCCACTTGGTCTCTGGGGCCGACATCCACTCCAAAGTAGCCTAGCTGCTCTACAAGCAGATCGTGTGAAATGAACACTTGAGAAAGCATTAATCTGTACCACCGAGATTTCACGGAAGAGGGTTTCACAACGTAGTTCAAGCTCACGTCCTCATTCGGCTAATATAGCTCATGTGTTTATGTGTAACAGCCAGACCTGATGAGGAACACAGAAACATCCCAAATACTTTCAAACAAAAAGAAATTTAATACAGGGTCACAGTTACACATTGTTAACAGAGTTAAAGGGATTGATCGGGAATGGTGGTGTTACTCAGAGATCAGCCAATGACGAAGGCCCAACCTCCCTAAAGCTAGAGAAGCAACCAGCAGATGCTATTGCAGCCCAAATTTATCCACCCTTTATCAGTTAGTTTTCCTGCTGGGACCTAACCTGACTCCAGCTATTATGGGAGTCCAACAAATATAGTTTCCAGTCTTCCAACCCCCTGCAATACAGAGCAGAGGGCAGGGTGGGAATGGGATTGAGTAGAAGCAGACACTGTTTGGCATATTATACTTTAGTAATTATCATGAAAGATAAACAAGGCACGGAGGCCAGTATATGTAAATAGGTAACTATACTAAACTGTGGTATGTGCTAAAAGGCAAAAGTGTACTTAATCGTAGCTATCTTTATACCTATGAGACTGGACAATAATGCTTGAAGTGTATTTTTATGAGTAGGATGAAGAGCATATAACATAGTCTAGAGATCTTGCATGTTTAGCTACAGTGTGCATCAAATGTTTTAATATGAATTATGATTTAATCAAACTTGGCAAAAGTTTTGCAAATAATTTTAGCACTGTAGTTCTCAAAGGTTGGAATGGATTTGAAATACTGACTAGAACTGATGTTTTGCTACTTATTGTCCCCTCCATCGAGGCACTCTGTTTATAAAGGACAATAATTATTTAATACTGACATTAAACACTGAGCATACTATCCATAGAAGAGAACCACCGATATTAAATATGTTACTACAAATCTTGTAGAATACCACACTCCTCTTTGGAGAGCAGCATAAAGTAGAAAAAGTAAAATATTGGAATATAAAAGAATTTACAGTTTGCAACTCAAAATGGATTTCCTATAACAAGCTTTTTGTCATGGCAAAGAAATGCCTCATTATACTGATCATCATTGGGAAATGAGGTATTCCACATAGCCGCTTTTCTTTCCCATATAAGCAAAGACTAACTTTAAATTTAATTTTAACCATTGCAATATTTTAAGAGTAGCATTTATTATTTTCCTATAGACAAAATTAATATCTGATGGAAGGGTTGTATCTAAGATGCAAATGGAGTCTACTTTTCTATATCTCTTCCTACTAAAAGTTAACTGAAGTGACAGAAATATTATTAAGAACTAATAATTTATATAACACTAGAAAATAATAGTTTAAAGCAGAAATTTTAGGAAACCCTGGAAGAGAGAAAGTACTTGAGATAAATTTTCAGAGGAATCAAAGCATAGAAAATTGTGGCCCAAATACCAAAGATAAGTACTCTTGTTCATATCAAGATTGAGAAAATCTGAGCATTATGGCAACAAATATAAAGATAAGTAGATAATAAAATAAAATAACAAATTTGGATAATTTTAATAAAATATTAATAAAATATAAAAAAGCATACCATTTATATTTTATATTAAGTATATATAATAAAATAACAGAGTTTGGATTAGTGGAGTAAACTAGATAACTCCAGCTTCCCTAATTATATATTTTGCTACTTTATTTTGAACACTTGAGTATGTATTTATGTTTTAATTGTATTAAGAAGCCAACAATCATGATTTCTAAGATTTCTTCTGCCTCCTAGAGTAAATATTTTTTATTTTTAAAATTTGGGTTATTCTTTGGAATCTGCGTGCAATTTTATATTGTCAAATATTTTCTTAGGCCCTCTTTTAAAATTTAGTCCTTCCACCGAAAGAGGTTAATCTGGGTTACTGTTCAGCAGTACAGTGTGTTTTTAAACTGTCCAACCTCTAAGATCATTAGCCAGAGCATCAATGGATGTGCATAGCTGCTTACCAAATTCCCAGTGTCAAGACGTTGTTTACTTAAAGTAACCCTGCTGGACACTGTTCTTGCTTCTGTGTTATGTTTGTTAGTTTTAATCTAACCTAAGGAATATGTGGTTGGTCACTTGCCAAATTAATACTGTATGTCAAAATCTAAAACCTTTGGAGTGCATTACTTTACAAACTAATTTAAGGGCCCCCACCTGGCCAGGTCAGTCACAAGC
This sequence comes from Cabassous unicinctus, assembly GCA_029593785.1. Lineage (NCBI taxonomy): Eukaryota > Metazoa > Chordata > Mammalia > Cingulata > Chlamyphoridae > Cabassous > Cabassous unicinctus. The sequence goes on from JAQZBX010003291.1 coordinate 49,488, forward strand.
CATGACTTTTTACATGGACGTGCAGCTCCAGAGTGGGCGCATGAGGTAATGTCCATGTGAGAGGATGGGAGGAGGCTTTTCCAGGAATGAAATGGCCCTGGATGTTCCGGAAAGTATTTCTCATGTTGGAGGGGTTTGTGGGTTAGAAATATAAAGTTTAACAGCCCACAGGTTTGCAAATTTATCAGGTCACAATGAAGATGAATGGAAAGATACAAACTTTTTCTGCCTGGACCAAGTCTTCTTTTTCAGTAGCACAATCTTGTTTTGAATGATTCAGTTTCACCTTGGGTCCTGGTAGGTTTTTAACCAATAATTTCCTAAATTCCAGTACAGTTGAAACCTGGCATCTCTTTTGTATTTTCTCACTTAATTCAATTGAATTATGTTGTAGAGCCACTTTATTCATTCCAAAGTACAAGGTAAGTATTAACTTCATTTTGAAGATATAGATCGTTTATTGTCCTTAAGGCCATGTTGTAATGTAAGGAATTTGGCAATGGTCAAGCAGCATGAAAGGTCGTAGATACTGGATTTATTTCAAGCCCATCTGTTTTCAAAGATCCTTTTTAAAAATTTTCACCATAGCATATATCCATTGAGCAAGTGAGCAGGTATGATTTTGAACTAGAACTTAAGAGGTGAAAAGAATTTTCACATGAGGAATGACAAGGATAGGCACACTGAAGAGTGAGAATAGTTGGGAAAAAAAATGTCAGAAGCAAAAAATCACATAGCATCCAGGAAGTCCTTTACTTTCACTGGAGTGTGAAACGTATGTATAGCTATAGTGGTAAATAAGGAAACCACAGTGACGGGACTTACCCCAATCTATTGCACCTCAAAGTGAGGAATCTGCACATGCTTCTATAGGAGATGAGTGTCTATAGGAGATGAGTGATTTGACTTATTTTTGTAATCCCGTAATACAGGCTAACCTGCTTGAAGTGGGAGAAATTGTACAAGTAATAAGGCGAGCTAAGGATATTTTGAGATTGGATGTGAGTTGTATGTGGAGTAAAATTAAGTTTGAATTTAAGGGGATTTTTGTGGAAGTCTTAAATACAGCCCAAAACTTTACATATTGGTGGCTTAAGTAATGTCCATTGCATTAACCTAAGTAAGGGGCGGGGGGCAGTATTTTCAGGGTAAAATGATGTTTAATTGTAGATATGCTGAGAATGAGATTATAGGACAAATGGGAGATGATGTCCGTTAGGCAATGGCAGATTAGATACATCACATAACTGGGGGCTGAATGTTAGAGCTTTCTAAATAATGGCAATAGTTGAATTCACCATATAGTAACTTCTCAAATGCTAATTGAAATGGATTAAGGTGCATTGAAGTGAATTGAATTGAATGGGGCAAGCAAATACAACAAAGAAAAGGTAATGAAACAATTAGGCCAGCCACCATAGCCAAACTGCATTATTAGAGCAGTGTAGGAAGAACACGAAAGTATCAAATGGAACAAAGGAAAACAAGCTCTGAAGGGAAGACTTTGGAAATGGGGAGACAGAATGGCAAGTACGGTAGCCAGGGTGCAAAGAATTCTGAGAATATCTGAGTGGTGTAAAGGCAGAGGCAATTATACAAATTTGAGATAGTCATAGAATAATATGATCTTGCATTAAAAGCCCCACATTGTTGAATGTCTACTTCAGTAAAAAAGCAAGTCTAAGAGTAAAATATCTTTACAGGATTGAAGGTGTTTGCAATATATAATGCACAGCACTCTGCCAGGTGCAAAGGTGATACTGAAACGAATCCCATATAGAAGGAGCTCACATTCTTCCATGAGATAAAACAGGTGTACCAGTAGCTATAGCACAAATAGAAGTGCAGTGTCTTAAGACAACCATTTATCCTATTCCTGGAAGGCATTTTCATGATAGTGACATCTGGTATTTCCTCATTAGTTTCTGATGAATGAATGAGACCATAAGTTCCATTCTTCCTTTACTTCCTTCGAACATTCCATGAGGTCAGAAACCATGTCTGCCTTGTTCATGGCTGCTTTCCAAACACCTAAAAGAGGACCTGGGATAGTGCCTGGCATAAGAGTTGCTCAATAAAACATTTATCAAGAAATGGATTAATGAATTAATGAATGGGTAGATGGGTGGCTGAATGATGAATGGATCATATGTGAATACTGCTTCATATCACCTTTTTATCCATTCAAATGTGTTTACTCATATACACTGTTCTCTTATTTCAATCCTTACTTAAAAAACAGGTAGTAAAATACTCAGATCTCCTGTTTGAAATCTGCTGCACTGCATCTGCCAACGTTATTTCCTTGATTTGTTCTTTTGACAGAGCACAGCAACCCAAGGTACCTTAAAAATATAATAAAAGATACTGTTAGATACTTTTGGAAGATAGAAAAATGCAATTTTCTTCCCTTTCTCAAAATGATATAGCTTTTGAAAATATTAGTCTTTAGACCAACTTCAGAATTCAGAGGTAAAGAGGTGCCTTTCAATTACTTCCCACATGAACATAATGTGATTCAATATTGTCATCTGGTTCAGATAAAGGGAAAGTTATTTGCGGTTATTCTGAGTGGCATTGAAGGACTCTCTTTGGAGAGTTGACCAGGTTTTACTAGACTTTGAAGTCCTTGGGTTCCTTGCAACCACCCAATTACAATAAATTATTTTGGGGGATTAGAAAGCTTGTTTTGATTAAACTAAGAGCAGCCTCTGACTACACTTAAGCCCTCTGACAATTTGGGAACTAAAACACACTGCACGTGTCTATTTCTGAAATGTTCTCCTCCTGGGTTTTTATATGAGAATGAAAGCACGAGACCTTAAATTTATGAAGAAATCTGTGGAATCTGTAGAGATAGCAATAGTGAGACATAAATCTCAGGAAGACGTCTTATTTCACAGGTTTCCCACTTCAATCCCGCTTTGTATGTGCTGGGCCCTTCATCTTACCAAAGTGAGTCGGGAAGCCTTTTGAGATTGCTTCGTTAAGAAGCCGATGCTCCCACAGATTGGACCACCAGTGTCACAGGTAAGTGTGTACATGTTTCAGTATCAGTGTGCTTTGGATGATATTGCAAATGCATGGCTAAATTTGCATATATAGCATCTGTTATGGGTGCTACCAGACTTCATGAGAGGCTTCACCCTCTGAAATCCTTTTCTGGAGAAATCATATAATCATTTGTCTAGGGATGTGTCTGGTAAGGATCAGAGAATATGATACAGTATTTACATGCCAGGCATTTTTTTAAAAAATTTCCATGGGCAGGAGAGGGGAAAGAAAGATGTATAAAAGAGCATGAGTTATGAGTGTTGAAGAGCAGGATGGAATCTAGATCAGTAGAGGAAGGAGCGAGGTCCACTCGTGATAGAAACTGCCTTGGTGCCGATATGTATGGCAGGAAGGCCACTAGAGAAGGCGCCAGGAAATGTCCACGGCACAAGGGATTTTCTGTTTATTCTTGACAATATAGAATGTTTGCTGTTAGGCAATGTGCTGAAACCTGACCTCTACACATTTAGAGTCCCCTTATGTCCATGCTATGGAAGAACATTATGATAAAAGTAATAATTTACTATGAAATCTAAAATATTTGTTGGTAGCTAACTTTTTTCAGTACTTTGTACATCTTCTGTTCGACACACTATATTTATGAACTAATTTATGGGATATAGTGAAATATGTTGTTATGAACAATTTTATGGGACTGGTACTATTATTTCCCACATGAGTAAACTGAGAGAAGTTAAGTAAGTTGCCCAAGAATACACAGTTACTAAAAGGCAGAGACGGGATTCAGACTGGGCAGGTGGGCTCCAGGGTCTGCTCCAGTGCAGGCTCTGCTTCTGTTTGCTTAAACCATATATCTATCCTTAAATACCAAAGTTTTATGGCAAATAACTTTTATTAGTTTCATATTATTATTTGACAGGTATATATCAAAGGCTGCTTATGCAATTCTTTTGGTAAACAGTTTGCTTTCCATTTTTTAAAAAATGCTATGATAAATATGCATGAATGATTATCTGTGCAAACATACCTTTTGGATAAATCAATTCTTAGCAGTGGAATGACTGGATGAAAGATATGCAAATTATTAAGAATTTTATTGTATACTATCCTAAATCACCCTCTAGAAAGACTTTCTCCCAAGTTACATTGCCCATCTGAGAAGGAGATGTCCAATTTCCCACCAGAAATAATCACTGTCTTTTATCTTTAACAGTTTGGTCATCTCAATGTAACTCACTGTAGTTTCCATTGGAATTTTACATTAGCAGTAAAAATTGTTGAATATTTGCCTACGGTTAATGTAATTTATAGCCCTATTTGTGAGTTAAGTGATTCCATTGTTTAATTTATTTGTAATAATGTCTCATAGAGTAAGATTGTCATTCCCTTTGTTATAATTATTGCAGATATTTTCCCTAGTGCTTTAATTTGATATTTTGTGGTGTGGAGAAGCTTTATAAATTTGTGCAATCAAATATATCTATATATTTCTTTAAAGTAAAGCATTTGGTTTGATGCTTAGAAAAGCTTTCTCCTCACAAGATTACATAATTTTTGCTCTTATTTTGTATTATCCTTTATGGCCTTAACGTTTTAAAACGTGATTTATTTTGATGGGTGATGTAAAGTAGATAGATTTCTCTTTGCTTTTTCCCAAATAATGAACTACTGTCCTCATTTTATCAAGTGATTTTTTAGGCACTAGTGTCAATATGAGCATACTTTCTTCTTCAAACTATTCACATGAAGTATAACATTAACATATTGGTTAATGTTGAATCTTACAACTGTATTAATTTTTCTGTAATTATATAAATAAACTCTTTTCCTTGAGATTTTCATCTTAAGTATCATTGAGTTTTGGGTTGGGTTGTCAGAAAATAACTCATTTTAAATTACACAAGTAAAACAAATTTAGTGCAGAAACAAATAAAAATACATAATAGGAAAAAAGAAGAAAAGGTAACATCACTGTTAGGTTTTTATTTGATATGCTTCCATCTCTTTAGGGTGTTGTTTTTCATATGTATTTCTCAAGATAGTGCATCTTGATTTGTAATTGATTTTTTTAAATTAAGCAGGATTATTTCTATAGCTATGTATACATCTATAGATAGCATCAAATACAACAGTGTACCCCAATTTATTCAACCAATAGCACAATGTCTGATTCATACATTTTTCCAAATGTTGCTTTTATAAACAATAATATACGATTTTTAAAATCTTAATCTTTGGGAAAAGATTTATTGATTTTAAGGAGCTAAAGCATGGAATATCTGGGGAATTCGAATGCTTTCCTCCTTCATTCGGCATAACACACCTCAACCAAGTCATCTTCCTAAAGCGTTGCTTTAAACCGAGGGATAACTTAGATGCAGTGAGGCGCATAGGTCTTAAGTGTTCTGCATTTGAGAATGTGCTTATATATACGCCCATGTAACTACCACACAGATCAAGATACAGAAAAGTTCCAGAAGGCTCAGTCCTGCCAGGTCCAGTCAGTATTCTCACCCATCCCCAGGGTTCTCTCACAGCTTCCCTGTCTTGCCCCTATATCTCTTCGCTGAAAGCTTCCAGTGCCCATGGTGCTTATAATGTGATTCTCTCAGCGCTCCTGTCCTGCCCTTCACACCCTCCCCCCGGTTATTCTGGGGAAGGGGGAGCTCTCTCAGCACTCTTTTTCTACCCCACTCCCCATCCCCTGCAACTTTAGCATCCTTCCCTTGGGTTCAGTGAAGGCACTGGGGAATGAGCTGGGGAGGTGCTGGGCACTTGCCCTGCATCTGGGCTCTGCAGGGTTCTACAAGGTCACTCCATGCCAGACCTTGCAGAGTCCACTGGCAGCCTCTGCAGGAACTCGGCTGCACCAGAGGTCTCTTTTTGCTTCTGAAAAGCACCTCACTTTCCCTTCTTAGTTTCTCATTTCCTCAGTCCTCCTAGAAGTCTTCAAAAACCATGAGCTTATAGCTTCTCAGGCTTGTTGTGTTCATTAGGATAAGGGCCACAGTCTTGCAATTTTCTACGTCTGAACCAGATGCACAACTCCTGCCCTAGTTTTTTTTTAGATTGTTATTATTTTATTTTATTGAAGCATATCATTCATACGTGAATGTACATAAATAATAAGAGTACAGTGTAAGTTGTGAACTTACAAAATAAACATGCGTAACATCATACAGGGGTCCCATCCATCACTCCACCACCAACACCTTGCATTGTTGTGAGACATTTGTTGCAAACTATGCAAGAGCATCCTCAAAATATTACTACTAACTATAGTCCATATCTTACATTTGGTGTATTTTGCCCTAATATTTCTAATCTTGGGAATTAATGTATATTTTAAGCTTGTCTCTGCAACTATAGTTATAGCTTTGTTCTCACTTACAATGCTGGAAGCAGAGCATTCTCTCTCTTATTTCACTGATGATGCTTCCCAGAATTTGGTGTGTTGTATTGTTTTTCTTAACATTTTAGTTACTGAGTAAACCAATTATACTCTGACTTCCTACCGCATATTATATTAGTCCTGGTTCTGTCTTTCTTAAAGTCATTGCTTCTTGTTTCATCATATTTACTGTGTTGTTCTCTTATAAACTTATTTAAAATTAAATCTTTTATAAGCTTTCAAAATAAAAGCATGCAAAGCTCTGAAATTTCCCCCCTTTACACCTTTGCTCTCATGTCAGGGCTTTGATATAAAAGTTTGCCTAGATCTTATTGATAAATAGCTTTTCATCACAGTTTGATTTGCACTTTCATGAAATAATTATTTAGCAAAATGCTTTTTTTCCCATTTCCTAGTGACTTAATAGTGGGCTATCTGCTAATAAATAATTACTATTAATATTTTAATGTGTGTAACACATTTACTGTTTATGACTTATTCAAATATTCTTATTCTAATAGAATTTCACTGTTCTTCCTAAATATTCCAAAGACAATGGAAAAGCATGTTTTGCCTGTGTCTATAGGACATAGAGTTCAACATTTACCAATTAAATCAAGTCTGTTAACTGATTCAATTTCTCTATGTCTTTAATCTTACATACCATATCTTCCCTAAAATAGGAATTTTTATACATATCAATTTGGTGACTGGGGGAATTAGACAGCAGAGAAAAGTGAGGTGGAGGTGACATCTACACCTATGCCACACAATGTGATAGAATAATGTCCAAAATCACAGTAGTGACAGTGATAAGGTTGCTCAATCCATACATCCTCAAACTCAAAAGATAAAATGCTAATCTATTGTTGATGTGCTTTATGATACCTCATTATTTTACATGCATTCTCTCCACTATTTAGAGCAACTAAAATATTTGGGCAATATAGTCCCTACTTAGTAGATATAGAAACTTATAGAAATTACTTTTCCCAATATTACACAGCTTTTAAGTGGCAGAGTCAAGGCTTAAACTAAATTTTTATGAATATTGATTGTCTCCCACAAATGTCAGAGTTTTCTATATAATCAAAATGTTGCCACTCAATGAATGGAAAAAAACCCAAATCCAAAAGCTGTGGAAGGCCAGAGATTTGGCTGATTCAGAAGCCCAGTATGATTCCCCAGGACCCAGGCTATTTGCATTTTTACTTCATCATCCTCAGCCAATTGGCTTTTGTCCTCAGGCTTTTCTTCTTATGTCTCCAGATGACGGTAATGCCCATGAGCATCTCATCCTCACCCAACAGTATATAAAGTCCCCTCTTCCCTCCAAGACTATCCGTCCCTTGTGTTACTTTTTAAGAAAGAGGAACACTTTCCTAGAAGAGTGCTCAGAAGGGATCCTCTACGAACTCAGTGGCCAGAATGTCATTGCATGCCCAATCCTAACTATTCATGGCCAAAGGTAGATGGAATTACTGTTATTAATTTATATTTATCAAAATTCAGACCTTGGGACATGAAAGGCTGACCTCTGATCCCATGGTGTGAGGGTGAGTGGGAAGCAGGATTCTGCTGGCAAGAATAAGGCAGAAGGATTGGCTTTTGGGTAAACAGGAAGAGTGTCTGCAGAACAGATACAGAAATTGGAGTTAAAAGAGAGGACGAGGCAAAAACTATTGGAAATGGGGAAGATAGCTTGTTATAGAAAGAAATAGAAAAGGAACAAAGAGATGTCGCACTTGATGGAAAGATAATAGCTTTGGTTTTGAACAAGTTGGTCAAGGAGATGGGATTTCAAATGGAATTGCAAGCACATAGTCACTAGTTCTGAGGGACACAAGACCTGCCATAGGAAATACTGAGCCTTGGACATGCCTTCATAGATATGATAGCCATGGAAGTGAGTCAGGCTAGTGACAGAGACACTGGGAGGAAACAAAGGCTGAGCAATAGGAAACTCCCCTAATTAGAAGTAAATGCTGGAGGTATTATCCATAGCTGCTTTCTTGCTTCAGTAGTTGTGACAGAGATCTTATGGCCTGTAGAGCCTAAAATATTTACTATCTGTCAATTTACAGAAAAAGAGTGCTGACCTCTAATACCATGTGAAATTTGGAGCCGTGATTTATATATACACAGATCATAAAGAATTTTTGCAATTATATTTTAGAGGAAATTCTTAGAGGTGGAATTGCTAGGTTATAACACTTATGTAACTTTAAAGACATTAATATATTTTGTCTTAATTTCTCTCCGGAAAATTGGTCAGTTTACAAATGATCATCTCAATACACGAAAACTAAGTTCCCTATAGCCTTACCAATCTCATAAAATAGAACTTTTGAGTCTTTTTAAAATATATAGCTATATATATTCTTTGTGCACAATTTTCATTTATACTTATGATCGTTATTTAGAATGCTTTTCTATAGCAGAATTACAGGGCCAAAGGATAAAAATGAATTAAAGCACTTGTTTTATATTACTAAATTCATTTCCAGGAATATCGTAACAATTTAAGTGACATGCAATGGATGTGAATTGAGTAGTCTAAATTAAATTGTTGACCTGTCAGATAAAAATTGCATTCCATGTTTGTTTTAATTCAATCTTTATTTCTCAATAAATTTAAATATATCTTACACACTTATACTGAGCTTTATTTATGTAAAAGGCCTCTTACAGTTTTTTAGGGAGACGGGTCAGCTTTTAGTTGTTTGTCCAATTATGTTTATATAACACTAATTGAGTAATACATATTTTTTTAAATATGAATTATAAAAAGAAAATATATTTAACTGCATTTTCCCAATACAAGCCTCTGCTGGTATTAAGATATTCATTATTAATTTTTGGTAAATCTGCATGTGTCTCATTCTATACATATATTCCTCTTACTTTTCACACTTTATATATGACTATTTTTATATTCAAAATAACTCAGTTCTACTTTGTTACATTATCAAAGTTTTTCATAGTATGAATACACTATGATTTTGCCATTCTGCTACTGGTAGACACATAAGGATTTTTTTTTTTTTATGTCTTATTATTACAAACAATATTGCAATGAAACTACATAAACTTTTTTTTTTTGCAAGTCTCTGAATATCACTTTGGATAAATTTATGAAGAAATGGAGTTCTTGGGAAAAGGATATGCACAAAGAAAATCTTCGTCAATGCTGTCAAATTGTCCTCTTCAATTTATACTCCTACCACTATTTTATGACAGTGCCATTATCTTTGCATTTTTGCTACAACTATTGAAGTTTTCTGTCATTTTTTAATTCTGTTTATTTCATGTGACTATTCTTTGCCAGTTTTTCTGGGTTATTTATTTATTTTTTTGCTTTGTTTTATTTTGTTTTCTCAAATATTTGTAGAAACTCTGCAGGTTTTGGCCAATATTCCCTTGACTATGATATGGTTGCAAATATTTTCTCTATGCCAGTTATTTGCATTTTAATCCTTCTCAGATTCCCTAAGAATATAAAACCATGTGTGAGTGTATGTTATATGCATGTATTTACTCATATTTAAGTTTATTTTATTTGAATTTTAATTTTATACATGACATATCTTAAGGATCTATTTTAACATGTTGCAAAAAAAAAAAAAATATCCAATTTCCCAACATTGTTTCTTGAACATTGAACATTTTCACAATGCTTTGTAACTTCACCTATGTAATTGTGTAAATATCCACATGTATGAATCTGTTTCTGAATTGTCCTATTTCAATTCCGTGTTTACCTACTGCTATAATAGTACCACTCAGAAATAGTTATAGATTATGATATGTTTTGGCATCTGGCAGGGCTTAGATAGCTTTCTTGTTCTTTTTTTAAGTTTTGGTTCTTCATATGCATTTTCTATTTTAGATTATTTTAAAAACACCCTGTCAAAGCCAAAAAATCCTCTTATGATTTGCATCGAGATCAAACTGGTATGTTTGAAATTTCATCCAATTTTCCACTGAGATGTTTGTCATTAAGAATTATTTGAGTCAATCATAGACTAAACAAATTATTTTTAATATTTCTTAGAAAAATAACCAAGTTTTTTTTTTTTTACTTTAATTTGTGTGATAACTTTGTGGCACAAAGATTATTCTTATTTTGATTTTCTCATTATATTGATATTTTATTGTGATTTTCCTTGGCATTTGAATGGCGTTTTCTCTTAAGTGAAATGCTAAATATCTACCTTAAGTAAGAAAAAATGCTAGGTTTTCTATAATCTAACCATAAATTATGTAAACTACAAGGTAAGAGAAGTTCTTGCGAGTCTAAGCAATGAGGCTATTTTGGGGATCTTTATTTTGAAGAGTTCAAAGAGTGTGCATAAATTATTTTTATTTTTGAGATAGAATTGTTTTAGGCTCAGATTCCATGGCACTCATGCCTCATTGGTATCTGTCCTGAGAGTAGGGGTTTTTTGTGGTGTTTCTGGCTCATCTACATACCAACCCAATAGTAACCGTAGGATAGGAGCTCTCTTTCTTTGTTCTACGAGGATCTTGCTACCTTTAGCTTATGGCAAAAAACCCTGCTCTTTCTTATGCATTAGCTGCCATAGGGTACTCTCTATGTATAGGATGTTCTACAACCTCTTTAGCTGAAATGGTTATCTTGGCATATAAAGATTTCTTTGATTCTAGCACTATGTCTCCTGTTGCCTATTGGATAGTCTGGGTATAGACCTATTTCACTTCAGTGGTCAAGAGGAATGGAGTAGTCTGGAGGACACTTTCATGGCTATAACAGTAGATGCTGGGAAATTCATAGTAAGAGAATAAAGACCCTAGGAATTAGGGCATCAATCAGCCCATCTCAATTCATTAAGCTGGGGAATCCAGTGAAGAGGATAGCATGATCCCTAAAGAGCTTCTGAGAAGACAATACAAGGTTAAGCACAGGTTAATATTATACTTTATATGAAACAAACCAAAACAAAACAAAGTCATATGACATGCAGCCTGAGGTGCAAGGGCCTAAGCCTGCCAACCCAGAGGCTGATACTTCACCTGCTGCTTTTTCTTACTGCCGTCCCCTCGCCTTCCCTTACCGTGGACCACAGACAGCCAAACTCCCCAAATGCAAAAAACAACTTTGCCCAGGATGCCAAAATCATTTGTTCCTTCAGCATAATTTTAGAATTCCAATACATTTAGCCCCTGAGCAAAGACAAAGCTTACTGGAAAAAGGTGGACCATCAGTGCTTGCCTCAATTTTAGATCAAAATTACTGTTCTAAACTTCCAAACTAAAAACTTAATGCCCTCTGTTTTGAAAATGTCAGAATTTGTGTCAATAGTGTCTCCATACTCAGGTACGCAAGTTATCTCCTTTGCTTAGGAATCTCTACCACAGCTTTCTTCTCTTAGCTTCTCTCATTACCATTCTAACTCTTTTTTTAGTTTGCCCATTTTTTCATTCTGTTGCCTTCCTCTCAGATTCTGATTCCAAGTTATTTTGTCTCCAGTTTTGCCTTCTGCCTGGGTAGCAAATCCAACATGGGGATTACCCTTTAACCAGCTCATTAAATGGATAATGGAGGTACAGACATGAACTGTCTTAACTTTTCTCCAATAGCTGTCCCCAACTATGCTATGGAAATCTCCTCTTCCATGTGGCAAATAAATACCCTAATAATATTTTGGACAGATTCCATATCTAGTCATTTACATTTATTAAAAATCAATCCAATTGAGTTTAAAATTAAAACCTCATATTTACATCAAAGCTCCTCTCTTCCATCATTAGCCATAGTTGTGGCTCAGGAGATCTGAAATGATTTGGGCTTGTGGCCTGCCTCTGCTCTACTTTAATTCCACAAAATGTATTGAGTACTTATTTTATGCAAGAATCAGATGTAGGCAATTAGGAATCACCAGTGAAACTCACAGCAGTGCCAGCTATGTGATTTGTGTGGCCCAGTGCAAAATAGAAATATAGGAGCCTAGCCATGGTAAGGAATTCAGTCTCCCCTTCCCATGGGCCAACTGTACCAACCCATTCCAGGGAAGACAGATGCAGGGCTTACAACCTCTGTGCAGTGAGGTACTCAGTACCAAGATTGGGGGAGGGTGGGATGTTCCCACCAATGCAACCAGTGAATATACTGTTGCCATTGCCAGCCCAAGGCAGGATGAGCTGCCGCCTTGCTCTCTCCACACCTAGGTGAAGCTCTAAGCCTCCGGCGCATGCTCCATTGTTCAAACAGACTTCACTTACAAGATGCTCTATACTGCTTAATGTGTTTCAAAGACAATAAGGTGTCCATAGCGGAGTAAGGGAAGGCAAGGATGATGGGAAACCAAGTCATTGAAATAATGGGTCCCAAGTCAAGTGTAGGATATGATAGGTTATTATAAGAATGTTGAGTTCTAGTCTGAATAAAATGGGGATTGCAGCCAGGTTTTCAACAAAGAATGAAAAATATGACTTTTTACATTAATCCTTTCTGGTCATGTCCTGAGATAAGCCCTTTGAGAAGGCTATCTCCATTTATGGAAGTGGAGATGGTGGCTTGGACCAGTAAGGTAGCATGGCAGTGTCAAAAGTAGTAGGAATATAGGCATATTGTGAGGAGAAAGCCAGGAATTTTTCCTGGTGTATGGAATGTAGGATAAGAGAGAAAGGGGGGATTTAGAGATGATTCCAGAGTTAATGGCCTGAGCAACACTACCATTGAATGAGAGAGGGGACACAGCCATGGAACAGATCTGGGGTCAGGGAAAATTAAGAATTTAGTTTTGGACATGTTGAGACTCACAGCCATGAAACATCCAAGTGCAGAGTACAGGAGATCACTTGGCTTAGGTGTTTGGCATTCAAAGGAGGGGCTGCTAGAATAAGACAAACTGTCCATTCCTTATTGCTAAGCTTCCCTTGCTCCTTTCCCTTGTGCATGCCATTCCCTTCACAGGAACAGAGTGTCTCTTAGTCCCATCTTTTAGGTGCACGTTAGACCCTTTCTTGCCTCTTCTGCCTCTTTTCTCTCACCTTCTCTTCTTTCCTTCATTACCTCTTTCCTTCCTTGTCCATCTCCTGTCTCCAATTAATATATATCAGCCATTTGTTGAGGGGGTCGGTATAGCCCAGAGGATAAGAATGTGAACTCTAAAGCCAGCTTACTTAGAATTTGAATCTGGTCCCTCATGTACCAGGTGAGCGACTGCGAAGGGTCAAATAACCTCCCTTAATCTAACATGAGGATTAAAATAATATTATCTCTTATGTCCCCTAGAATAATAATAACCCTTAATAGGGTTGTTGCGAGGATTGAATGAGCTCATATATGAATGGCTTAGTAGATCACCTGGAATGGAGCATGCTATACTCCAAGGTTATTCTCTAGTAGTAGTAGTAACAGTAGCAGTAGTAGAGCAGTATTACCATTACTCCCTACCATAACTGCCTATTGCATCACAGTGATTTGTGATTGCTTAATTATCTTAAGCTTCTTGAAGTCATAAACCGTGTCTGACTTTCATTTGGATCATTATAACAATTCATTTGTCCAACATATGTTTATTAGGGAATGTGCTGGGCCCTAGAGAAACAATGATGAACACAATCTGCATTTTCTCTACCATCATGGAGCTTACAGTCCAGTACAGGGAGGTTTAAACTGGTATTTATAATCCGTATAAAGAAATATTTGGAAAACACAGCATGCTGTGAGGGCACTTGGCAATGGGATCCAACCAAGCTGAGGCGATTCAGGGATGCTTCCTGTATTAGTCAGCCAAAGGAGTGCTAATGTGAAATACCAAAAATGGGTTGGTCTTTATAAAGGGTATTTATTTGGGGTAGAAGTCCACAGATACCAGGCTATAAAGTGTTACGTTTCTTCTCTCACCACAGTCCATTGCCACGTGTTAGAGCAAGACAGCTGCCAGCGTTTGCCAGGGTTCAGGCTTCTGGGGTTCCTCTCTCCCCGGGGCTGTGTTTCTCTCAGGGCTTAGCTCCTGTTTCCTCCACAAGGTCAGCTGTAGACGATCAGGCGAATGGCTTGCTTCTCTTCTCCTGGGGCCTTCTTTCCAACATCAAAACTGCTTCTCAAAAGACTGCTTCTTAAAACCGTTCTTGCCATGCCTTTTATATTTGATTCCCCACCCACCAAGAGATGGGGCTCAATGCCCTAATCATAACCTAATCATGCCCAGATTAACAGATCAGTTTACAAGCATGATCTACTTATATTTTTGGAATTCATAATTACATCAAACTGCCCAACGGACACACTTCCCATGGAGAGAAATGTTTAAAGTGAAATGAGTAGGATTTGGAAAGGTAAATAAGAAAGAGGGGTGGAGTTTGGGGAGAAAGTAGTTCAGGAAGAGAGAAGAGGTTGTCAAAGTCCTTCCGATGAGGAAAGCATGACATATCGGGAGACCCTAAAAGAATGCTGTGTGATTAACAGGTCAGGTCAAGGAGAGCTGAATAAGACATTTTAATGTGTTTGACTTTCCTTAAAGGCATGTGGAATCCAAAGAAGGATTTAAAAAGAAATAAATGGATCTTATTTGCATCATAAAAGAACCATTCTGCCCCAATCCACTTTGTGAAAAAAAAAATGGATTGAAGTGATGCGGGACTGGAGGTGAAAACAGGGATGAAGAGGATATTTCAGTTATCTAAGCAGCAGAAGCATCTGGCCAAGGCTAAAGCAATTATAGCAAGAATGAAAAGAAGGGCGAGATTAGAGACAAGGTTAAGTAGGAGAATCTGTACGATTGTCGAGGGGGACTGAAGACCCAAGGACAACATCTGGGTTTTGGTGGTGGCGGTGGAGTCAGGTGCTGAAATAAGGAGCCCAGGCAGGGAGGCTTTGGGGTGAAATGATGAATTCATAGTCAGCCGTGAGATGGTTCCTTATCTCCAGGTGGTAAGGTCTGGTAGAGGACTGGGTGTCAAAGAGTAACAATTTACAAAACCGTCTCCTATGCATCATACTATTTGAGCCCCTTGAGAAGCGACTTGACAGATAATATTTCAGGAAAGAAACTGAGATCCAGACACATCAGTTGCTCATCAAGTTCACACAGCACATGAGGGGGATCCAACAGAAAAGAACCTTTATCCCCTTATTTCCTGTCTAATAATCTTTGCCCTACAGCCCATGACCTCTCAGCAGGTACTAAACAATGCTTGCTGAACGGATGAATTTGAATTCTCTGTATAGAATACAATGGAATATTTTACCACATGTATTATACAAGGTTATTTGGAGATATTGAAGGATGAAGTGAGCAGACCATGAAAAATGAGTAGAATTATAAAGAACCTGAAAATAAAACTTCTACTTCACTGAAAAGGCACCTCCATCATTTGACATTAAGCACATTTAATTCTTTATTTTAAGAATGCATGTGAGTGCAAAATGGTCTAAAAATTGCATCTTTCCAGGCTGTAGATGGAATGTCATTTTTAAAAGTGCTGATTACAAATTAATCA
This sequence comes from Cabassous unicinctus, assembly GCA_029593785.1. NCBI lineage: Eukaryota > Metazoa > Chordata > Mammalia > Cingulata > Chlamyphoridae > Cabassous > Cabassous unicinctus. The sequence continues at coordinate 65,365 of JAQZBX010003291.1, forward strand.
ACATCATATATGAATAATTTGGGGCTTCACAGAGAATCGGAAATACTATTTCCTGACTGGTTACCCTTAGTATCATCACAGAAATGGCATCTCATGTGTAAGGTTAACACAAGGAGAAAATTTACAGAATTATAAACATGATTAAAGGAAATAGCAGTGAGTGAGATGGGGGGGATATGATGCAAAGAAAAGAAAAATGTTGAAGAAAAATGAAAAATTATAAATGGTTGCACATAAAAATTACAGGGTAGGACTGGGAAACTATTTGAATTTAGAGAAACAAGATTAGAAAAAAAGGAGAAATAAATCCCAGGCAAGGACAGCGAGAGGTATGAAATTGAAACTGCCTCCCACTTCCTTCTGGAAGAACTTGGTGCATCCAAGACCAGAGAGGCATGTTGGACTGAAGAAGTCACAGCCTGATGGGTGGGGCAATTCCACTTACTTGTTTTCATTCTCCCAGCACAATCTTCCAAGCTCCATTAATTGCATGTCTAGAGGATTCTTTTTTTCTTTCTATATACAGAGAGGGTTCAAACTCTAAATTTTAACTTTACAAAAACCTCATGGTTGTACCATTTCAGTCCATGAAGTACAACCAGAATTTACCTAAAGCTAATTAACGAGAATATAGAATTGTGTTCTGAATAGGGAGACATCAACCTCAGTACCACCGCTGGCTGCATCTACCAAGGTGAGCTTTGGAAATAGCTCCCTGATAGCTCTCTCGAAGGCTAGAGAAAA